>JAOEHY010033937.1:0-39211 GCA_025447955.1 Psilopsiagon aurifrons | reverse complement strand
CAACTTTCTCATCCTATCCTCATACGGGAGGTGCTCCAGTCCCCTGGATGATTCCCAGCCAGGTATTCCAGCTGCCTCCCTCTGTTCTCTTTATTCTGTGGCTCCGCAAAATCATTGTGTATGCTGTTTTTTTCCATCTTAATGTTCTGGTTTTGACTTATTTCTTTTTGCCATGATGGTGTTTCCAGAACAAGTCACCTCAGCCCAGAACTTGCTTTGTAGCAAAGCCTCAGTCTGCAATGGGTTTACCCTGACTGAAGTGCAAGGACAGAGTGGGATTTACGCAAGGACAGAGTCCCTGGTTGAACTGGATTACATCCCACCCCCAGTGTCTCCCTGGCTTCCTGTTCTTTACTCTAAGCTGCATAAAGACATGCTGCTGTTATGGAAAGTACTGGAAGTAGTGGAGCAGCACAGCTACAAAGGCATTTCCCATGTGCAAGCCCACATTTTGACCTGCATAAACAGAGTTTGGCATTGCCTGATTCAGTGCTGGCTTTAAAGTTTTGGTTTTTGCTGCTTTCCCTTTTGGAGAGGGAGGGGGCATAGAAAACTATCAAGCCATGAGGCACCCTAAAGAGACCATAGCCAAATTGCTGCCCATGTATACACACTGAGGGGGCTTTTATGGAGCAGCAGCTGAATGCGAGGGACAGGTCTGAACTAATTTGAAACAAGCATTTCAGGTAGCTTTGGGTGCTGTGTGATTTCACAGTGGGGAGGACAGGAAGGCACAACTGGAGGTGGGCACCCGCTCTGTGCTGGGGGCATCTCCCTCCCTCACCGGTCCTGCTTCTCTGGCTCTCAGAAATGCACTCACCTTTCCAGTTCCTCACGTTGTCTAAGCTGGACAAGGAGATCCTCCTGGGCACCAGAGCAACCTGAGCCCTGCAGATCCCTGCGTGGCCATTCTGGAGGGCCCCACCACCAACCTCTTCCCCTCTCCTGTCCAAGAAGTGGGTTGGCTTGGGAGGCCGCGGCGGAGGGGTGTTGGACAGGACGTCCAGCTGGGTTACACCATAGGGCAGCACGCTTTGGCTCTTGTCAATACGAAAGGTTGGTGTCAGCGGCGTCCCCAGCAGTGGAGAAGAGGAGGAAATGTCACTGGATGGCCCATTAACATCTATGTTCCTTGGCACGGTGCTGGGATTGGCCAGCGGGGCCCCATCCTGGTGCACAGTGCCTGCACTGGACGGCTGTACAAGGTATAAGGAGGGCTGGGACTGCAAGGAGTCGACAAAAACATCATCTGATGAGGTTTGCTCCAGAGATCTGTCCGAATTCGACCAGCTGTCACACCTGCACAGAGACAGAGCTCAGGACCTGCGCTCTCCTTTGCTCCTCGTTGCAACTTAGTAAGCACACAGCAAAAATGAAAACAACCCCATAGCTCAGGACTGAAACTGTCCCTTCCCTATGGTTGTGCAAGTTCCCCCTGAGCTGGACTGGGGCACTTTGTGGAGCACCTTGGGCAGCAGCCAGCAAAACGGGCATCTGGAGGGAGGCTGTACGTAAGCTTGTCAGCCGCCCAGCCGGGAAAGGGACAGGACCAACACGCAGTGCTTGACTGCCAATCTGTGCTATGAAAAAGACCCCGTAAATTGGATTAGGCTGATGGTCCCCTGTTGCGCTCAGGAGCCTACCCCGAGTGGCAGGGCTCCAGGACCAGTTTGTCCCAGTTTCCAGGGCATCACTGGGCAGGCCGAGGGTGGCCCTGGCAGAGCCCAGACCTACCTGTTGTGGCTGAGCTTGCCCGACTCGCAGTTGGAGAGGAAGAGGTAGTCGGGGAGGAAGACCGACTCCGACTCGCTGGGGGTCTCCTCTGCAGCAGACACATCAGCAGCAGCGTGGTCCACCGAGAAGGAGGGGTCGGCGATGCGGGAGGCGTGGGTAGAGGTGGCTGGTGATGGCTGTGGGGACGAGGTCGTGTGAGACAGGCTCTCCACTGAACCTGCAATGGGAATGGACGGACCCAGATGAGGGACAGCTCTGGCTCAGCCTGGCCATTGCCAGCTGCCAAATTGAGGGGCAGCAGAAGGTGCAGACCCACCTTGCTCTGGGGTCCCCTACTCCTGCAGAATTGTCTCATCCCTACTGCAGACAGTAATGAAGACAGCCTTTGCTGAGGAGGTTGCTGAGGCACAGCAGTCTTTCTTAGCAAGTATTTTTTGGGACCTAATGCAAATATTCATGTCTAACACTTCAAATTAATGGTGACAAGGAAAAGGACTGATTTCTTCCCACTTTCTACATCTCAGTGAACAAAAGTGAGCTTTGCAGCTCATGGAGGAGCTGGATTTGTTGCACCTCTGAGCTTGTCTGCAAACTCCTTATGTCTGTCTAGGCTGGACACGAAAGCCAGGAGAGCTGTGGTGTAGCTGTCATTGCCCCAGCTGGCTTGTTGGTTCTGCTGGGAAAAGGGACGTTGTTTCTAGGGGCTGCAAGGCTCTGGGGAGCCTGTTCTCAGTGACAGAGCACTCCAGACCTTCCAGCACAGAGAGGGGTGGTGGAGGGCGATGGAGCAGATTTGGGCTGCAGGCAGCAGGGCTGGCCCAGGCTGCACAGAGCTGGCTGGCTGCTTAGCCCTGGGTCCACCTCCAGCCACCACAGCCACCCTTCACTTGCAGCACACAGCTGAGGCACTCCTGCCCATGTGTCCTGATCATTGCCCAGCAGCAGAGACAAGCCTTGTTCTGCTGCTCTCCAGCCTCCACCCCTGCTGCAGAGCTGCGGCCGCTGAGCAGAAGGGATGAAGGACTCCTGGCACTGTACTGGGCTGTTGCAGTTACTTCTCAATCCCGGGAGGTGCTAGGTATGTGTGCAACCAGCTCAGGAGAGATGGAGGGGGCTGCCAAGGCTTGGGGGGTTAGACAACAACATCACTGAGCACAAAAAAACCCTCTAAAGATCCTGACTTCCATACCAGCCACCATGGGCTTCAACCAGGCCTATTGCTCATCTCAGAGAGAAGAGCAAACCAGCAGATTTTCTCTCTCCCTGCACTACCCCACACCTCACTCCTTTAAAACAGGGAGGGAGCTGCCTCTTTCCTTCCCATCAACCAGTATTGACACACTGATGCTTCCTCCTGTTAAGTTTCAAAGCCTGGTGCAGTGGTGGACCTCGCGTCAGCAAGCACATAGGCAAGTGCTTGAATTGGTGATGAGACTTTGGCACAGGGTGCCCAGAGAAGCTGTGGACGCCCAATCCTTGGCGGTGTTCAAGGCCAGGTTGGATGGGGCTTGGAGCCACCTCCTCTAGCTGAGGGTGCCCCTGCCCATGGCAGGGGACTGAAACTGGATGAGCTTTAGGACCCTTCCAACCCAAACCATTCTGTGATTCTATTATCTGCTTAAGTTTGAGTAGGCACTTATAGCAGCAGGATTTCACCACTGAGCATCCAGGAGGAATGATTTTTATGGGGTTTCACATTTGCAAAGCAGAGCTGAGAGCTGCAGCCTTCCCATCTGAAACAACTTTTCTCTTGTTCATTGTGCTGGCTCAGACAGCAACTTTGCTTTCAGATCTTGGACTCGGGAGCTGTCTTGCAAGCTGAGGATGATCAAATATGCACCGGGGAACTCCATAGGGATCTCAGAGAAGCACATTCACGTCACCATCTGACCACATATTTAAAAAATCCCAATGACAACCAACAACTAAAATCTGCCACAATGCATAAGAAAGAAATTAATGACATTCTGGATTATTAGCACAAGAGAACAAACAGGCCTGAACTCCATCTGGTACTCACAGGGTTTAGCCATGGATTATCGCATCAGGAAAGGCTGCGAGCTGCAGACCACATGGCAAGTGTTGTGAGCAGGAGGGATGGATGGAGAGAGCACAGCCCTGCCCTTTCCTAACCTTCGGGAGCTCAGGGACCTGCAGCCAGCTCCTAACAGACTGTCCCTGTCCCTGCCAGCTCTGCTGGTAACTGAATCAGCACGCATTAAAGTTGTACAGTGACAGCAGCTGGGTAGGATAAATTATGCATGGCCACTTTCAACAGTGAGAAGGCAGAGAATAGGTTTGGCGCCTGCCCTCTCCTGTGCCAGAGACACAGCGGGGGGCTTCAGCTGCCAAAATAACTGCTTCAGTAGGTATTAGCCCAAAAGATCTCTGCCCTGCATTGATGTCAGGGCCATAGGTTGGAGGAACAGAAGGCTTCTCCCTACTGTTACAGACCCCAGCCCACTCCCCCACAATTGCTATGGCGCAGCAGCAGTGCAGGGACACAGTGAATTAGGAGGGTCCTGCTCACAGCAACCACCCATCAGGCTGCATGGCCAAACCAAGGCGGCAGGAATGCCACCCACCCTCCTGGCCAGAGGCCAGAGCCTGAGATTAAAGAGCAGCCTTGAGTCTGTGTAGCTGGAAAGGGATTTTCTTCTGCTGAGGGTGGAGGATGGAGGGAGTAGTCCAAGTGTTTGTCCTCCAGCATCTCCCATGGGCTGGGAGGAGCTGTCACACCTCCTCTGAGCTCCTGCACAAGAGCCCGGAGCTGCCATGAGCCAGCCTGCAGGACTGCCTGCCCCTCTCTGTATGGAGGGGGAAATGATGTGAAGATGCGTGCTGGCAAGGAGAGTACAGTCCCCTCCAGGCAGCCCCTCAGTGCAGTGGTCCTGCCTCCCCTTGCTCCCACCACGCTGCCCTGACTGGGGAGATGCTCCCCAATGTGGCTGCAGCAAGGTCCTGGAGAACCAAGCCATCCCCATGCCATGGCAGGGTCTGTGCACACTGGCAAAGAAAAAAAACAAAGGGGGAGACATTTAAGGAGGCAAAGAAACCACCAGAGGAGCCGGCAGACAGGAAAAAGGTCCCAGCAGTGGGCGAGGATGGGTATGAACAAGGATGAACAAATTTTACAGCAGTTTCTCCTCTGGAAAGATGCAATACTGCACTGTGTCAGTCAATCGTGGTTTCAGCTTGAATATGGGATAGAGCATGCTCATGATGCCACCTCATTTCATGCCCTCCCCTGCCCAGCCTCTTGGTCCAGGTGTCCTCTCAATCCCCTGCATGGCCATAGATCCATTGTGCAGAACAGCTGCTCTTTCGGGAGCCTTTGCCGGAGGTGGAAGCGAGATCTCACAAGAGCTGGTAGGAACACCGGGAGGGAGAGGCCCCTTCCTCCGTCCCGAAGGTGCCAGCTCTCCCGTGGTTTTCAGCGCGGCTCCCCGAGGCAGCGCACTGATTGCGGCGGGCAGGTCCTTCCCGACAGCCGCCCTCCCAGGTGCTTCCTGACATCTGCCTGCCGCTCGCATGGCTCAGCCGCCCCTCTCCTGTTGACAGTGCACTGTCCTTTAGCCGCGGCTTTGCTAGCTTGGGTCCGCATCTGGCTGCTTGCATATCAGCCCCGAGGGCCCTGATGGCAAGGGCCTGGCTGTTGATCCAGCTTCTTTGCTGCTGGAAGGGACTAACAGGGAGCAACGGGAGGGTGTTTCAAGCTGAGTCACGGCGTGAACCTGTGGCTGTGCAGGGTTTGGCCTCGAAGGCTGTGATTTCTGTGCAGGGTTTGGCCTCGAAGTCACGGCAAATTTTCGGAGATGCAAGGATTAAGAGTGATTGATTTCATAATATAATACTGGCTTTGAGATTTATTTTAATAAACAGAACTGCTTATTAAAATTCCCCGCTTTTGATGATTCATTTCAGGGACTATTATTTTTTAACACAGTATCATTCGAATCAAAAAAGCATATGGCATTTAACAGAGCTTTTCTCATGTTAATTTTGAAGGGTAATTTGTTTAAACCTACAGGCTCTAGGGAGGGATTTAGATGCTTCCAAAAAGCCAAAGCAATTAGCAACTGTTTGAAATGTAGTGTGCAACCTGTGGAACTGTGCAGATTTAAACTAGAAGCTCTGAATGTGCCCTACAGCCTGACCTGAACACACCCCAGACCTGACCTCAGCGGCATGGACTACAGGATAAATAGAAGACCTTACAAGCTACTCACCATTAGAGATACAATAAGTGCATGTCTGGAAGCTTAGCTTATGCCATCTGTCAGGAGGGCTGTAAGTTCAGGAGCCAGACTTTATACCGAACCAAGGCTCTGCACTGCACTCTTTGATGGGAGAGAGACACTGTGTAATACTCTGAGTATTGCCCACCTGTAAGTCTTACCAGCAACACTGCACTGTACCTGCATAATGGAATAGACACCTCCCAGTATAAATGCATCCTTCCTGGGACAGCCACTGTGGTAGATAGCCTCTGTCACAGATCACATCTTCCTACACACATCCTCACAGTCTGCACACACATCTGAGACACAAAGATTACTTTTCTCCCCTCTGTTTTGCATAGACAGATTTACCTTAATTTCAGAATTATTGTTAAAATAATCTATAAAATAATATTGCTTCAGAAGTAGCAATGCAAGAGCAACATCTCAGCAAGGACGGTAGGAAGGGGGCCACTGAATATCCCAAATTATGTCCAAACTGCAAATGGCTGTTGACTCCAATCCCTCAAAGCTACCAGCTCTAGTTTGCTAGTTGCATTCAGGAGTGGTTTGTACTGGCACATAAAAATATGTCAACATGTTTTCCTGGTGGTTTCTAAAGGGAATGGGAACAGAGCACACATCACATTTACAGCAAGACCACTGCAGTGCACTTTCGACTCCCACTTCTTCTCAGAATAAACTACTGAAAAGGAGATTAAAAGAAGGCCAGGAACTAGGATAGATTACAACAAAGCATCTCACCATAAGCTTCTGTTTCTTTTCAAATTACAAGGCAATGGTATGGCTACATGGCAGCTGCAGACACTGGGAGCAGTTTGAAAACAGCAGCACAGGGCCCATAGCACACTGTGATACCCCCAAACATACTGTTGCCCTTGGGATCAAGTCCCTCCATCACCACCCTTTTCTGCTCTTGCACTGCCTTCTAACTCACTTCCTAAGAAGCTCTCAAATTGCTGCTGTATCTGCCCCTTGGTAATGTCAAGGGAAAGACAGATTGCTGTTATCTGAGCCCGGTTGTCTCATTTGTAAGGTAAGTTGATGATGATACAGGTCCTGACTTTAATTACTGGCTACATCCATCTTGGAGCGGTTAATTCTTGGAAGCTTTCCAAGAAATTCACCCTACTGAGTATATACAGGTGTAGGTCCTGGCAAAACAAGCTGAATTTATGCTTCTCTGGCAGGACCATCTCTGAAGTCCAGACACACACTTCTAACCAACACTCTCCTATCCTTTGCCTTTTCTGTATTTTTAATTCTCATTAAAAGCCTGAGACAGCTCAGTGGGTTTGTCATTGATTTATGTGTGTGCATATATACCCAAGCATGTGCACATTCCACATCCAGCAAAGCCTGAGAAAATGTGAGTTTTGCAGGACCCTTTCCTGGAACAGGTGTCTTACATTAACCAAACTAAATAAATATGGGACATGTAATGAAATAAATGGCCCCAGAAGATTACACTCAGTCAGCTTTTCACATAAACAGTACCTTTTCTTATTAAGGACCTGCTGTTGTTCTAGCAGGAATTGCTCCATCAAAGCTAGACCAAGTGGCCAGCTACTAAGTCTATCCAGCGGCAGTGAGATCCCTGATAGCTTTCAAATCAGGGTTTTGCAGCATCTCAGTGCTCTGTGGAGATATAGGAAACAACATCCCACACCACCTTGCCCAGCCCAAGAAAGTCCTTTCACACCGTGTGCTGCTGTCATCCTCCCAATCCCCAAGATGAGCATGATCCTACCTGTGCCATCTTCTAGATGTCCAAAGTTACAGATCTGGCTGATATTGTGCACCCAGATCTGCATCTCCTCCTCGGTTTTGGCTACCAGGTAGAAGGTGCGGTAGGTGGTTCTCACAATGAAGACAAAGTTGTTCTGAAATTCCTTCTTGATGAAGTTGGGCCCCGAGTGCTTCAGCACTTCACACTCATTGAGGTCTATGATCCTAATAGGCTTTTTGGAGTGGTTGTTCCTGTAGTACTCCAGCACATCTGGGTTCCCGCTCATGCGGCCTCTGCGCAGCACAAACCAGCGCTTCCTCCATGCCTGCAAATGGCACAAACAAGGTTCTTTCAGTGGCAGCCACATAATACATCCATCAACACACACATGCTCATTCTCTTTTAGGCTTTATAGCTGTTTTGATAAGCTGGCCAAAATGCCACTTAGATATGAAGTGCTTGCTATCAGCTTGCATTTGTGACAGGAAAAAAGCCAGAGGGTTGTCCCTTTGGAGGTCAATAGGAGCAGGACTTCTCCCCTCCCCTCATCCTTAGCCTGCCAGCATGGTATAATCAAAACCCGGTAATTCACCATCCCGTCTATGGTGTTATAATCTCACCTAGAAGAGATTGTAACACATTTTTGTTCCTGAAAACACATAGGACTTCACCCTGCGTTGCAGTACATAAGCTAATGACCTGTGCAGCTTCACTCCTGCTGCTTTCAGTGCCAAAAAATGCTGTTAATGAGCTGCCTGTTATGTCTGAAAGCACAGAACAAACCTTAAGAGAGCTGTAGTGCTAAAAAGTTAAACAGAAAACTCCCAAACCTCACAGAAGCACATGATCTACGCAGGCACTGCTTCAAGTGACCATCGGCTCAAAGCAAACCTGGTAAGCACTTGGTATATTTTAGACCCTTGTGTCTGAAGGTATGGGTCCCATACAGGTGTAGATGAAGTCCTGGCAGGACTAAGATGCAGCATCACTTTACAAAGCTACGTGGGAGTTTCTAAAAGCAAAATAACCTATTTTTCCTTTTTTTTTCCCCAGCAGCTGTTTTTGTTCACCAACAGTACAAGCACCTCTGTGTGGATTACAGCTGTCACCAACACACCTACTCCACGGGCCGGAATAAATCCACCCTGAGCTCTGTCCCACAGAGGAAAGCTAAAATAAAACATCAAGAGCTTCCCCCTTACAGCAGGCCATACAACCTGTGCTGGGTAAAGTCATGCCCAAACCAGAAAGACTAAAGGGGCTGAAGCTAAGGCTGCAGCTGCCCCAGCTCTGATGGCAGAAAGGTGCCCAAGGGCTCACGCACTGCCCAAGTGCATGTAATAACTTGGGCACTATGGCCACTGTCTGCTTTAGTTGCTTTCCCAAGAGTTTAAAGTTCATTAAAGGAACATCTGAACCACCAGCACCGCAACCTCCCTACCTGAATCTTATTCTTCACAAAATAAAATGTCACAGTGGTGTAAATCTGATGATGGCTTGTGTTTGAGTTAAAAATCATGCTCCTTTTCAAAGAGTGGGTCTGTCTGTCACTTTAAAGACAGCCAACCATTTGGTTTTAAGGCAAAATAACTGAGTTCAGGATGTTTTCACTGTACTGTAAGCATCCTTGCTAGCACAGTTTAGGATCAATATAGGCACTAGAGATTTTGCTGACAGAGTTCCCATGGGCATGGTTATAGTTTAAAATGATCAACAAAATATAGCAACAATCATTTGTGATGAAAAAGTTGGGGTTTTTTTTTGTTTCCTACTCAAAAGAGACTTTCTTCAGTGCAGCTTTCCACAGTCTGGCACCCAAAAACTCATCTTGAAGTCAGCCTGCTCAGCCTGGCAGCACTAGCGTGAAAGCAAAAAAGTCTTCAAGAACAATATATAGGGAGCAAAGAAGGAAATATCATAAACGGAGCTCTTGCAAGGCTGACCAAGCACATACCCCCTGGGTAAAGCAGGGGTTTTCAGAAAGAGAGGACACCTCAGGAATAAACAGGAAGCAGAGGTAAGGTTCAAAGTGCATTGCACAAAGAAAATGAAGTCTTGCCCTCTTGACCTCTTGAGGTTTGAAAGTGATTTGGTCTGTACTGAAAGTAGCTTGAGATAACAGATCACCGAGATCTCCAACAAGGCTCATGTTGCAGGAGCCAGAGAAAGAGAAAAAAGAACACCCCCCCATCCCCAAAGGAAATAGAAACAAAGGAAAAATGTTTACTGGAGGGAACACTCCTGACTAGCAAGCTTCAACAGCTGAACGCAGCCCAGCAGGTATCTCATGTATAGCCTTAGAAAGAGTCCTCATCTCTGCCTCCTGCAATCAAAGTGCTGCACAGTAATTGCTTAATGCACACCCCACAGACCCCCCCGAACAGAAAGGTCACAATCCCTAACACACTCTCACCTCTAAACAACAAAAGAGAAACTCTACAGGAGGTGTGAGGCAAACAAGACCTCCTCCTTGACCTCTCAGAGAAGCAGGCTACTGGGGTAGAGAGAAAAGCTCTATGAAATCTCCCCCAGACCTGCAAGACCACTTCTCACTCATCTCCCTGCAGCTTAAATACCTGACTCCTTCTGATGGAAACTGGAGGAAACCACCTGCCTATGAGCAAGCTGAGGATGGAGGGGATGAGAGCAGCTGGGGACATGCTGCCTATGTGACACCCATGCAGCTGCGGGGAGCTGAGCCCTGAGGTCGGGGCCAGCTCAGGGCTACCTGCCAGTAGCTGTACAACACCCTTAGGCAGGATGGCCCAGTACCTGTCCCCATTTCCTTAGCATTTCAATCTCCATGAGAGTGAAGGGGGCTGGAGCTTCTGCACAACCTGGGCAGGCAGTGAGAGGAGAGAGACAACTGCATCTGTGCTTTGCAGAAAAGCGCTCATCCCTCTGTTTGGAGGGTTAAGGCTGGCTTTGGTATGGTGTGAGCGGCCGCGGTGCTGCTGGTTTTGGTTCTGTGCTAGCCAAGAAGCTGCCTGATGACCTGTTTCCCTGCAGATATACAATTTGATCACGCTTATCTGCTGGCTGGTGCTGCGAGACTGGAGATGGAGAGGTGCCCGGGCAGCGCGGCTCATGATGGGAGAGGAGAGCAGCCGAGGCTGAGTGAGAAGACACTGCCTATCACGGCTGGGCAGCCGTGACAACTGGGCTGAGGGGAAGGAATGCCAGATAGCTGCCCAGGTCTGCACTGCCCTTGGGGAGGGTGGCCCCCCCCGCTCCACCTCCTGCACTGCCGCCCTCACAGCATGCCCCGAGCTCGTGGTGCGTCCTGCGCAGCCAGCCCTGTCCTGCTGCTAACAGGGGGCTTTTTTCTCCTGGGAGTAGCACATGAGCTGTAGGCAACACGCAGGAAGGTGGGGGTGAGAGGGACAGAGGAACTGCCCTTTGGAGATACGGTCAGCTTGGGCCCGCTAACAGCCCTTGGCCGCCACTGTTCACTGCCCCAGCTATTAACATGCTCTGCACCCAAGGGTGGTATCTCACCTGAGCTGCAGGGACCGAAGCAAACACCCTGCCTGTGCCACTGACCTGCTGCTGGACCTGGAGCTGAGGGACAGCAGCCTTTAAATAGGCACAGCCTGAGTCAGCAGCACAGTGAATCAGCACTCACTCAGGGCTCAAAGACAGAAGCACTCAGCCCCTCGTGAAACCAGTGCTGATGCCATGACAGGGCGATGGTCTCTGGTGAGCTTGCCTGCTGCCTTGTGCCTGCACTGCTCCTTGCCTGCCACCTAAGGGAGTAAACCCAGTGGAAACCACCATCTCACACTGAGAAAAGGGAGCACTGCAGTGAGGTGCTCCAGCACCCAGCCTTGCTGGGGCACAGGCAGACCAGCACCAAGAAGGGGGTAGGATGGTGGGAGGCGACGGGACCAGCTCTTCCCTGTGTGCTTGCTCTTAATACCAGCTTCACGGTACCACCAAACTGCACTCACACACAGTGCACTCACACCTCACACCTCCAGGCTCCTTTTATTTTCCTCCACTTTCTAGGAAGAAAGTCACATTGGCTGCTGACAGCTACCCGTGTGGGTCAGGCTGAAGGACTGTCTTTGCATATTCTCATTTGATGTATCCAGCCTCGTCACTGTCTCCCCCCAATGGCTCACTTCCATTAGGAAACTTCCACTAATATGTGCCTTTCGTCACCAAACATTCTTGCTTATCCTAAAATGCTGTGTGTGCAATGTGCCAAGTTTTTGACACACTCTCAGCTTGCCTGCAAATGGACAAGAGCAGGTTTGACACTGCCAACAGACAGGACTCTCCCTGCTCCACGGCATAGGCAAAGCAGTGGTTTTGTCACACCTTTCAGCATGAGGCTTCTACCTCTGAGAGCCAAACATCCTCTCCTCATTTTCCTGGCATTTGCCTGCAATGAACAACATGTCTCTTTTCCCCATGGAAAGGGATGCAGCACTCAAGAGGCACTGGGATCTCAGCTGTGTCAGGCCTTGGCCAGACAAGATGCTGGCAGCAGCTTTTGGCTTGCAGGGACCCAGGCAGCTCCTGTACCATATGCTCTGCTGTATGGGAGGCTGGGAACCCCAGCCCACCCAGAGGTAAAGAGGGTGCCTGGCACCCCCCAGCAAGGCAGACAGTCCTGCCCCACAGCAGCTCCTCTCCGCTGCAGTTACCATCTAACTTAGGCCAGGTTGGATGGGGCTGTGAGCAACCTGCTCCAGTGGAAGGTGTCCATGCCCATGGCAGGAGGTTGGAACTGAATGATCTTTAAGGTCCCTTCCAACCCAAATCATTCCAGGATCCTATGATTTACCAGTCACAAGACTGCCTCCTCCTTCCCCATTACAGCTCTTCCCACCATCCCTATTTTTCTTTGCAGCATGAACTATGCTCACATGATGGGGGCATAGGACATGATATGGCATGGGACAGTCAGTATCACCATGAGCCTTGCCCAGAGGTCCAGTTCCAGTGTTGCTGCAGGGTGCTGGTGTCAGGCTAAAGAGCACCTTCCAGCCCCTGCAGTGGCTTGAGCTGGCACCAGAGGAGCCAGCATGGCCAGAGTGGTGGGGCTATGGCAAGAAGGGTGTTATTTCAGCTCATCAGAGCCAATGGCATCTGACAATAGTTAGTCTGGAGCTGCACACACTGCCAAGTTTACAAGAGAATTGGCTCAGTTTAAGGGGGAAAGTTTGCACTCCCATGGTTAAGTAACCTATATACTTAAATAGGAACCAATTCTTGGGATTCAGCCTAGGCTCCTCACTTGCACTGTGGAAAGGATCTACATGTCATGAAGAAATATTACACTTATATGGGGGCCTCTTGAAATTAGTTCTTCTTGACAAAGGAATGGTACAATGATGATATGTCTACATGTCCTCTGAAGCTTTGCTGGCATTAGAGAGGAGGCTTTATCAGGAAAGCACAACTACAATCAGACAAGAGCCAGCATAAATCTAGAACAATTTTCATCTGCCCTTCATAAGTGGAATAGTTCAGTGCCAAAAGGAAGAAAGAATTTGCAGCAGCGCTAGTTGGACGCCAGCATCTTGTTTTGTGCAACACAAGCTAACAGTGTTTTAGTCTCTTGCTCCTGAATTTTTCACTTTGGGAATTCCAGGGCCACTTCTGAAGGCAAGAGGAATAGCTCTGTTTCCATTTCAGTGGGGTTTCTGAGAAAGGGATCCCTACTTCCACAATCTGATATCTCTGCTTCTGCTGAGTAAGTGGTGTGAGGTTTAAAAAGGGCTGCTGGCACATGTGAACGTTTGCAGCGTCAGATAAAGCAGGGTGCGAGCAAAACCTGTTATGTGCTGAGAAAACAGCTGGCTGGTAAACAAGGCCAGAATGAGAAGTGGCCGAGGTTTAGCCAAGGATCTTCATCCCTTACCTCCTGTCTGAGGATCATGTTTTCAGTTGTATGTACAAAATATCCAGTATCTGACATGGAAATAATTAATTGCAGCACATACCAGCTAAATGAGTTAAATTGGCCTGAAATATAACTTGTCCTGGGGTGGGGTGGGGTGATTTTTTTCTGGGTTCAGTAATAAAACAGCGAATAGCCAACAAACTGGCAATTCTTTACCAGCTCAATTAGTGCTCACAACTCCCCCATGAGGATAACCTTCATTTTACAGAACGAGGAGCAGGGGACAGCCGGGGGAAGCCGGAGGAGCAGCGGATGTGGACTGATCCCCTGCCTGCCCGGCGGCCTTGCAGCAGTGCTTCTGGGCAAAGGGCATGTGCTCGTCCCCAGGCCTGCTGCGGGGGGTCTGACACTGAAAGAAGAGCTCGAGAGCTCAGTGGTGGAGAGGACAGTGAAACACTTCAACAGTTGGGATTGCTCCCATCCGCAAACTCCCTTGGGAAGAGAAACAGCAAATCCCGCCAGAGGAGGGTCTGGCATGGCTTGTCGCCTGCGGGTGCTCGTGTGCACTGCACTTCTCCTGCTACTCACTGTGGTTCTGCTGCCTTGAGCCACATTCATCCCTGGGACAAGGGAAGCAGCAGGAAAATAGCCCTGCAGGAGTGCCATTATTCGCGACACAGGTTTTCAAAGCTTGTCTTTTTCTAAAGAACAGTTTTAAAACATATTATTGGGGAAAAAAGTTAGGCGGAACTTTGTAACATTTCCTATAAATGACTTAAAAGAGGAAGTTAAAATTCATATGTAGACAAGCTTGTAAGCAGCTGATGTCTAATGCCATTAAGACCATACAAGTTAAGAGCTTCTCCTGCCTGTGCAGGGTGGGAGGTGTTGGGACTGCAGAGTACTGTGCCTGCGCGAGGGACCTGTGCATAGGGAAGGAGTCAGGATCAGCTCCCAGACAATGTCCTTGCATTCAAAAAGCTAAGGACACTTGGGAGTTCTCTATGTGCCCCTCTGAAGAGAAAAGGGCCAGCCCTGCAGAGGCTGTGCTCCTTGGACTGCAAGACCCTTGCAGGAGGCTCATGGTACTTCTGCTCAGTAGTCTGCATTGCTTGGTAATAGCACTCGAGTAACGCACTTGCAGAAATGTGAGATGAAAAGGACCTCGTAAACCACCCAGCTGGAGTTACGGTTTTGCTACTTCAGTTGTGGCTGTTGGTCTGCAGCTCCCATCAGCTCTGCATAATAAATCTCTCCCTAATGAGGCTGCTTGCTTGTCCTTTCCAGCATGTCCCTGCGCAGCGCTCTGGGAGCAGCTGAGCTCATTGCCCATCACACACTGGTTCAATGCTTCTCTTGGATTTTGTCTCCCTTACTGTCTGGTTTTTGACTCAGATCTCCAACTTTTTCAGCAGCGAGAGGCTGAAACTCATGATTTATGGCTGGGAAAGAAAAACCCATAAATACTCAGTTTCAGAGAGGAATACTCCTTCCTTAGAGCCTTCCTCTGCCTCCACAGGCATGTAGTCTATTTAACCTAGAGAGCAGAAACAGAAATGTTCTGCCATCTCTCTCCTGGGTGCTAGGAAACTGAGGTGCTGGAAAGGCATCAGCTCTCTCTTCCCTGCCTGTTCATGCCCACTACATCTCCTTTTTCTTGAGGTTAGGGCTCATCTATGGTGGGAAGAAGCTGCGAGCTAACCAGTGCTCCCGTACAACACAACTTCCAACACAGACGAGAACAAACGGTCTGGCTCATCCTGTGCAAAGGACCATCCTACAGTGAGTTCAGGACAGACGACAGTGAACAGTGTATTTCCATCTGCTAAGCTGTGAGCCCTCTGTTGAGTCACTCGCCTTTCTGACTGTGTAGTTTCAATATGACTCTAAACGAATCTTGTTTCAAGAAAGTCAGCACAAGTCTTCCTCAGGGGAGATGCAAAGGGCACAGAGTGGAAGGGGAAATACCTTTTTGCTTTCAAGGTGATACATATACATGAATTGTCTAAAAGCAGCAACCAAAAACTTTCCTGTGCTGTAAGTGCAACAAAAGCTGCGTAATAAAGCATCGTAAGATGATGTCCTGTAGAAGCAAAGAGGGTTCCTTTGTTTCTGTTTCTCATGAAAAGAAACCAGTGTTTTGTGAAGAAAAAATGGTACACAGTAAAGAAGAAAAAGTCCCAGAGTCATACTCTGCCTGCTAACCTACACACGTTCCCATTGCCTGCTCTACATCCTAATCCATAATATTTATGGTGCTTTACATATACAAACATCTGCAACAGAATGAGTCACTGCTAGTTAATAAACATGCAGATGCTTTATAAAGCTGATGGGTTCATTTGGGCATGAAGGGTCAAAGCCACAGTGACCCAAAAACTTGGGAGTTCTAAGTTCTTAAGACTGTTGTGGAAGATAAGAAAACAAGTTCTGAAAGTAAAATTAATAACACAACTGCATTTTGGGGAGGAGGAAAGAAGACAGATGCTTGGATGAAGAAATGTCATTTTACCCACATCCTCTGTCCTCTAGTAAGAGCAGGAAAGAAAGAGAGCTGTGCTTCTCACAAACATTTGGATTAGAAGTTTCCTCTGAGAACACTGGCATAGTGGCAGAGCATCCCATTGCTTCGCATGCAAGTAGGAATTGCTTGATAAAGCACACTGCTGCCCTCATGGCTCCCAGCAGATGGGTCTCAAGGGGCTCTCCCGCAGAGAAGAAATGCTGGTGCTGTGGTCACACTGCCCAGATGGGTCCCTTACCTTTACAGGGTCCCTTACTGTTACAGACAACAATGCTGACAGTGCATCTCATGCCACAAGATCTTGCTATGGGGAAAGAATTCACCAGCTTGGATTGCAGCTACAACGAGCCCTACCACACTAGAAAACACCAAGACCTGGAGCACTGCAATGTGTCAAATGGCTTCAGAGGGCTGCCTGCCCTGATCTGGGGCATGTGGTGCTGGCAGTACCCAACCGCTCTCGCCACACTGCTCTTGGCTGTGGTTGCTGGGGACTAACAAGACAGCAATGACAGTCGCACACTTTCAGGAAACAACCGGAATTTTTGTGATGCAGCATCACTATAAAGCAGCGCCCAGAGGGACCTGGGGGACCGATGAGGAGTGAAGCTGAGGAAAAGAAAGCCGGCTGTGGTACGGGATCCACACAGCTGGGACAGCCCGAAGGAGGCGCAGAGCCTGCACTGCTCTTAGTGCAGCCTTAGCCCCAGGCTGGCCACCCGCTGCCGGGGCTGACAGCGCTCCTGCGGGCCACCAACTCCTGACGTGATGGTCCTGAGCAGGGTGTCTGAAAGCTCCAGGTGGAGGAAAGCTGATTTTGTCCAGACGGGATCCCTGCATGCCGCAGTTTGAGCAGCCCTGACGCTGGGTGAGAAGTGTCAAACTGCTGGGGCAGCCTGGGGTGGACACTGACTGCATCGTGAACATCCTCATCCTCTCCTTCTGGTTTCATTTTGTCTTTTCCACTCTTAATGGGCATGTAAAGTAGATCACAGCTCAGAATAGACATTCCAGAAGCAGAAGACAGCGCTGAAGCGACTAAGGCCACTCAAGGATCTACTCCCACCCAGAGCCATCCTCTGCCAGGCTTTTCCTTCCTGAGGGTGGGCACAGTGAAACATTCATTCTCTTTCACGGCCCCACAAATGACACCTTCTGACTGCTGCTACAGTTTTGCAGCATTTAAGCTCCTTGACAGTGAAGACTTACAGGCAGGACTCTTTACATGAGGATGTTTACAGCCTTGCTAGCTAGCCAAGAGTTTTAGTTCCATATTCTCTCACAGCAAGTTTATGTGTAGTACCTAAAATGACATTATTATCATCCCGAACACAGCTTAGATTTCTAGAGTGCTTTTTTTCACCTTTAAAACCTAAAGCACTTGACAACTGGTACATGATCATTACGTGCTGCATATGTTGTGGTTTGTTCACCTGCTGTACACCTGCCTATATTATGCCGTGCTCCTGGTAATCAGGATGCTTATCCACACACCCACATCTGTATGCATTTGCATCTGTGTGCAGCCTTTCCATCTGAATCCATATTGATCTGTTTCAAGTGGCAGAGGTCGATGGACAGAAAAGCGCTGGTCTGGCTTAGGGCCACTCCTCTGCTCAGCTGGAAAACCCTGATTTCTCAGGATGTGGGACTGGGCTTTCTACAGAAAGGAGCTGAAAACAGGGAGAAAGGAGAAACTAACACACAGACACAGGTCTTCCTGGAGTTAACAACATTACTTCATTTTCTGAGTGGGAAAAGTGCAGCTGAAACCTCATGCTGCATTATAGGGATTCCTACTGTTACATGAAAACTGCTTGTGTAAAACAGCCTGGAAACCCTTCTGATCTCTCTGACACGTTCACACTAAATTCTTTAATAGCAGAGCAGGAATAAGGTATCATCTTGGAAAGAGGTAAATTTCCATTTCTTAGAATGGTTTTAATCCAAAAGGCTTGCTTAATGCTAAAGGATTTTTAGAAAGCTCTGCACGCATCCTTGAAATCCTCCCTTTTTTGAGGAGCAACCTCAATAGAAATGAGATTGTTCTTCAGTTGTTTAAGGAACAACAGTTCTGAAGTACAAATGCTGGGTATAATCATCTGCTGGATAGCTGAAGCTAGCTAAGTCACAGGAGTTTTCAGTCATTTTTGGAAGCCAGTATAGGAAAATGTATATACCAAAGGGACTGGAGTTTGGAGAAAGTTTGAACAAAGTTGCTAAACTAATAGCTTTTATGGAAGAACTCCAAACCTGCTTTGCTAAAGAAAGAAGTAGAGTTGGGGATAATCCCCTTGCTTGTAACTCACAAGCACGATGTAAATACAGATGTGCAAAGCAGTTAAAGACCAGAAAGAACTGCCTGGAGGCTGCGCCCTGCCTCGGGCTATCGGGACTCCCTCTCCCTCTATTTTACTTGGAACTGGCAGTTTTCTCAGTATTCTTCACACAAACAGAACACATTCTGCTGTTTCACCTTGTAAACCAAACATGTGGCGCGAGGTCAGCAACAGTCACACAGCCTACCTACAACTGTCTGGGCTCACATGATGCTGCGGCTCTGACATAAACAGGAAATAGGGCAAAGGGACTCTTCTTAGGGGACCACAACACTGCTTTCATTCCTTTTTGAACCTAACCCTTCCACAACATGCCGTCAGACCTAATGAAGAAAACCCGAGTAGCCAGCAGGACCAGAATAAAAGCTGCAAGCGTTTATGCTGCAGCACTTCTGTCTGATCATAACACCGTGGTTCAATAAAGGGAAATGAGCCCACGTTCAGGCTTTCACTTGGCAGCTCAGCTGATCTCCCAGCTTGGTGCGCACAGGAGTAAATAGACATATCCTCCACGTCCACTCCAGGACAAATCTGGACTGGTGTTTTTTCAACATCCTTAATGAATTCACGGCTATATTCTGCAAAACACTTTGACCTTTGCACTTCATTTCACTCCTAAAATTGCCTGGAGAAAGGAAGTGTGCAGGAGGCAAGCAGAAAAACAGGGAGGAGGCACACATGTGTGGGAGGACTTGTCCTACAGAGCAGGGCACGTGTTGAAAATAAGAACCAACCTTTCTGGACATACGCACAAAGACAGAAGGAAAACCAGAAATAGGTCCAACATCCTAACAGCAATCTAGATGAGCTCTGGATTTAAGCATGTGGAGGGGGGCACTGCTTTCAGTGCACATTCCTAGCTATGCACACTCTGAAGATCTCTGCTGGGATCTATGTATTGGCTTGAAATCAGTCCCATGGGAGCCACCTGGCCTTTGTGGTGACATTTAAACTCCGCTGATGCAAATGGCAATGCTCCCATTTGCTCTGAGGGGGGCAGGTCCTCCTCTTGACAGGAAGCTCTGAGAAGTGCAGAGATTCCCAGAAATGGAAACATGATATGAAGAAATCATCCGAATAAAGAAAATCTGCTTCTGGACTGATGAGGAGCCTTTCTATCAACATCATCAGAAGGTGAACTCTCCCTTCATGGGTCTAGCCTGGGTTTTGTGTGTCATACACGGGCTGCCATCAACAGTGGGTTTTCTCCAGCCAGACATCAAACATCTACTGGTGGAATAAGCTGGAATTCGGAAAGGTCCAAATTTGTCAAAGAAATGGGATTCGAGAAGTTGGATCTCTCCAGTCTCAAGCTGGAAACAGCACTGAATGATTCAAATGCTCAGCAAAAGCCAGTCATCACCAGCCACATTCCCTCACTGAATATTTACAGAAAACAAACCAGATTATAAATGAAGAGTTATTTGTGAGACCTATTTACTAAATATCATAATTGTGTTTAAGAGTGCACCAAGAGGGTGGGTAAGACACAAACCAAAAGCCATGGTGAAATGCGATGGATGAAGTCTGTCCCTATATCGCATGTATGCAAAAACGTGTTTTACGGGAGGAGTGGGGGTATACTAGGCGGCACATGAGAGAGCTGAGCTGAACCTCAAGGCTGGCAAAGGAAGCTGGGAGCTCTCGATAGCTGGTTTTACACCCATTTGCTCATTTCAAACTAGAATATTAGAAAACAAGCTACTCTAAGGGATTTAAAAATCTATTTTGATTGCAGTTCTGCTGTTTTCAGCTGTCTTCTCATCAACTAAATTGTGTCAGTTTACCCTTAAGTGTTCTGCTAGGCAGTGTTACATTTCCAGAACTGGTTTTTCTTCTTTAAAAGCTGTCTTAAATTAATCTCTGCTTTACACTTCACAGGAGGCTGAGCTGGTTTTTAAACCTTTTTAGGATGATTTCTTCATTCTCTTTAGTTTGTGCAAAAGCGGTCATTGCTCATATGGCCCATAATATACAATATCCACTGCCTGCGAGTTTTTATTTTAAAATACAGAAATGTTAGGAAAAAATATAAACAATGCTCCCTGTGCCAGGTTTTCTTGTGTCTGCTGAAGAACTCTCTCTGGGCTGTCAGAATCTTTACTGTTGCCATTGCTCCCTTCCAAAGGTTTTCAGGCCTAGGGGTTTGAAGAGCTAACACCCTGCGAGCTCCGCTCCCCTTCACGTTTTAGGTGCGTTTCACAAAGTCAGCTGGTTAAAGTCAGCTTGAGATCCAAGCACCCATCATGTAAACTTCCCATGCGCAGGCGGTAACTGCGTGTTTCTCGGCTCTGCTGTGGGAAGGCAACGCTGCTGCCTGTGAGATTCTGCAGACCTGTGCTTTTTTTCTCAGTGTATTGTTCCATGCTCTGCCTTCCTCACACTGGCCCGCAGAGCACAACGCTCTGATGGAGCTGGCCATGAGCACCGTGCAAACCCAGTGGTCCCTGGCAGAGGCTCAGGACTGTTCTGAGCTATATTGCTCCTCCGCAGCCCTTTCTCTTTTCTCCTCCTGAGACTGGTTCTTCCAACTGCAAGTCACATATAGGTTAAGTGGATTCAGTCCTTTGCTACTGCTTCAGCTTTTGTCTTGACATGAAGATATCTACATGCCCTGAGCTGGCATACCCTGAATAGCAGTGCTATAGAAAAACATCAGCCTGGCAAATAATATTTATCTTAATTTGCATGACTTCTCAAACTTCCTTTTGCTGAACCAAACGATGAAATCACAACATGTTCAGAAATATTAAATCATTTCCTCAACATCTGAATATAACGGGCTGTGAAAGGAAAACAATTAAATTTGGCACATTGCACACTTTATCCTTAACACTCCGAATTCTGGTATCCCTTCATATTTACAGGCTTGCACTCGGAACACAGCAGTATTAAAAACAATCACGTACCATGATTTATTTCCTAGGAAATACCCTGGATTTGATAAACAACAGCTCTGTCTGGACAGATGGGTTTCAGGTGGCCAGAGCACTGCACAACACAGGCACCATATTCAGGATACCCAAAACCAGCTTCCAACCTGCCGGCCTCTGGGAAGCAGACTGGTGTCACTCAGGAATGTGCCTAACCTAGTGCTGGGTAGTGTTCTGCTGTCTCTGTGCTGCAGAAAGCCCAAATTCAAGGTGGTACTCAAATGATGGGGTGAATCATAGAATCACAGAATGCTCTGGGTTGGAAGAGGCCTCGAAGATCATCCAGTTCCAACCCCCTGCCATGGGCAGGGACACCTTCCACTACAGCAGGTTGCTCCAAGCCTCTGTGTCCAACCTGGCCTCGAACACTGCCAGCGATGGGGCAGCCATGGCTTCTCTGGGCATCCTGTGCCAGCGCCTCAGCACCCTCACAGGGAAGATTTTTTTCTTAAGAGCTCATCTCAATCTCCCTTCTGGCAGGTTAAAGCCATTCCCCTTTTCTTGTCAAACATGACCTTATCAGAAGCACCTCTCTAGGTGCTTGTTGGACCCTTTAAAGCCCTGGAAGCTGCTTTAAGGTGTCCTCTTAAGGAGCCTTCTCTTCTCCAGGCTGAACCAGCCCAGCGCTCTCAGCCTGGCTCCATAGGAGAGGTGTCACAACAGACTCCAGTGCTGCAGCTCTCCCCGGAGCAGGCTGGAGGGAACTGGCAAGCCTGGCCTCGCACACTGTCCTGCTCCTCAGGCACAGCCAAAGCGTGCTGGTTCCTCTGTGAAGCTGCAGCTTGCAAAAGGAAGGGCCAGCCTTCCTGAGCAGGTGCCTTCTCACTGGGGTTACATTCAGTCAGTTGTCAGGATTTTGCAATGCAGATTTTCTGCGAGTACAGCAGGAGTAAAGCTCTGCCAAACTCCACAAATAGTGGAACAGTTTGGGAGTGAAAACAGATTTCAGAAATGAAAGTTCAGCTCGATCTATTGGGAACAACGTGCAATTAATGTGCTCAGCAATATCTTAAATATGAGCAATGTGGGAGAAGGGTAATAGCTCCCTTTCTATCATTTTTCAACCTGTCAGCACACCAATCTATGAAACACCAAAAGCCAGATTCTCAGTAAATGTAAACTGGTAAATGTAGTTGATGGCAGTGGTGGTGTGCAGCTTATCCGGGTCTTCATCTTTTTAAAACCCATAAAACTATCAGAAGAGTATGTGCTTGTGGGATGGTGAAATAGGATCAATGTTACTGTTACAAAAGTTAGGACAATGAGCCATCTGGGTTTTTCCACAGCCATTGTCAAAACTACAGCGTTTATTTCTGCTTTTCTGCAACTTCTTCTCTATCTCTTCTCCTCCCTTCCCTATCCCCTTTCTTTTTCTGTGGTTTTTGCACCCTGAGCTACACCCAGAAAATGAGGTCACCGAGGAGCAGTAAGGACGAGGATGCTGCCTGCGCCTGCATCATTCTCTAGTTGCAGGATGCTGGCTGCCTCCCCACTGCACATCCCATCCAGGGCAGGAGCACTGTGGCCTGGATGCAGAGAGGGAAAGAGAAAGGAGCAGGGAAGAGGAGGAGGTGTTGAGACTTGGAATGCTGTTGTATAGGGGTGTCTCACCCCTATTCAGCTGCTGGCGCTGAATGAACCAACATATAATCATAGAATCACAGAATGGTTTGGGTTGCAGAGGGCCTTAAGATCATCCAGTTCCACCCCCTCTGCCATGGGCTGGGATGCCTCACACTAGACCATGTTGCCCATGTCTGTGTCCTGTTCAACCCCAAAAGTGTACCGTCCTCTGCACAGTCTGCACTGCCTGCATATGCTTCAGAAGGAAGCAAATGTAAGCGTGGCTGACGCTGATGCTAGTATGATGCTGTCAACTTGAACTGCAAAACAGGAGCTGAAGTGAAATTCAGGCTGGTTTGAAGTTCCTCTGCCAATTTCTGAAATCGTATAACCTCGTTTTCAGTTTTTAAGTAGGTTTTATTGCTTCTAATCCTATGGGAGAGATCTGTAAAGACAGAGAAACTAACAGCAGAAATGCCAAGATAGCCTTATCTGCTCAAGCCACAAAATAGATACATCAAAACTCCAAGTTCTCCACAGATATGACCATTTCCTGATCAGCTGAATGCACAAGCAGAGTTAATACGCAGAGCCCTCCTGCCTGTGTGGAGGGCACTGCACTCCCTTCCTTGTCAAGGCCGAATTTTCCTCCTCCTCTTCCCACCAGAGATGCTCCAGCTGCAGAACGGTGAAATAACTGAAGGTTTGTGTCCAACAATTTGCTTTTAGCTTGCTTCAAAGAGTGCAGATCCTTGACAGCCAGTGCCTTTGCACTGGCAAACAAAGCACTGCTCAGAGCATTTCTCTTAGGGAGGGTGTGGGGTCAGGCAGATTTACAACAAAGAAACGATATGAGACATCCTCGGCTCTGGGCTGAACCCACAGTCCTCAGTCTATTAGAGAAAAACAAATGAGACTTTCCCTGTTGCCCTCAGTTGAAATGTGGTGCTTGGGAACCATGCGGATCAGTTCAGCCCTGTTCATGCAGAACACAGTGTCCTGGAGGAGAGGAAGCTGCCCGACACTGGTAGGGAGTAGAGCTGAGAGCTTTGTCAGCAAGTGTCTAAAACACATTCCCTGACCAAACACAGCACCTGGATGCCTGTAGCAAGAACAGCACACAGATGTATCCCCAACACAGGCCGTAGCCACCACTGGTTGTAAGTACAGATCCCAAATCCACTTCTATTCTGGCAGGCAATATTTTGCCTCTGGTTCTGCTATTTAGACTCCTGCCTGGTTAATTTAGAAGTGACAGCATGCGGGTATCACAGGCCTGTTGGTGCTTGTTGGCAGTGACGGGAGAAGGGGATGATGGCTGTGTTCAAACAGGTGTCATTTCAAGGGTGTTTATGTCCTAGGAACAAAGCAAAAATAGAACAATAATAATTGTTTTCAAATCATAGAATCACAGAATGCTTTGGAATGGAAGGGCCCGGAAAGCTCATCCAGTTCTATCCTCGCCTTGAACAGTGGCAGGGTGGGGCAGCTGCAGCTTCTCTGGGCACCCTGTGCCAGCACCTCAGCACCTTCACAGGGAAGAATTTCTTCCTTATATCTACATTAAATCTCTCCTCTGTCAGGTTAAAGCCATTCCCCCTTGTCCTTTCACTACATGACCTTGTCAAAGCGCCTCTCCCACTTTCTTGTCAGTCCCTTTAGGCACTGAAAGCTGCTCTAAGTTCTCCCCAGAGGCTTTTCTTCTCCAGGCTGAACAACCCCAGCTCTCTTAGCCTGTCAAAGGGAGAGTTAAAGTGAGAGCTTCAATGGGACAGCAGAGGAGCCCCAAACGGACAAGAGAATTGGGAGGACGGGAATAGGAGGAGCAGGAAAAGAAAAAGGAGAAGGACAAATGAAAAACAAACTGCGAGGATCATGCAGATGAAGGAGTCGGCTCCAGCTCAGCGAGGAGCAGCTCCGTCCGCAGCGGTTCACGGCAGCACAGCCCGCAGAGCAAACCCCCATCCGGGGCTGAGCAGTCCTCCCGGCTCCTCAGGCGAGGCTTTCTCAAAATCACACCCAAGTTTTTACTATGGGTGGAGTAGCCCCATCGCTCTCTGAATCATCAGGCCGTGGGCTGGCCATTGTAGGCATTGTTATGAGGTATCTTCCTTGCTAAAGCCAAGCAGAAAAGCCAGTGAAGCAACAGAGAGGAAGCGTATGTTCCTGAAACCCTATGAGAACAGTGAGGAATGATGAAAGGCTGTGCTTTGATTGCAGGAGCAGCCACTGCACCAGCAAAGTGTCCAAGGAAGGCATGGCCAGGGCAGGGCAGCTCAGAGAGCTGGCTTTGGGGCACCTGACTGAGGCTAAAGAACTGCAGAGAGCCTTAGATACCTCCTGTTTTGCTAGCACACTGCAAGCAGAGGGCAAGAGCTAATCAAGATTTGTGCTAATTAAGCTGCCTATGGCTGGGAGAGGATGGGGATGTGGCTGGACGCCAACAGCAATATGGTAGGCGGGATCAGAGGGCTCCTCCGACTCCCAGAGAAAGTCAGCTTTGGTAACCTGGTAGTTACGCTTTCCTTCTTCCCTCTCCCAGGATTGCATGTGAAAGGACACAGCCTGTGGAGCCTTTTCAGAGCCCCATATACATCCACCTCCTCCTGGAGACATGTGGGTAGGAGCCATGGTCGTGCCAGGAGGGCAGAGCCATTTTGGGATACAGCCGTGGTCTTGCTGTCCCCTCGGCTCAGCCCCAGCACGCTGCTGCGCCGGCCTGGGCTGCTATTGCTGGCAGAGCTACAGCCTGGTGTTTTTTGACCTTTTACTCTTCCAGAGATAGAAATGGGATTTGTCTGAGGCTTGGAATAACTTCCTGCGATTGTGCTGGAGAGGGCTAGTCTGGCTCGGTAGATAGCTGTGTCTGTCGGGCTGGCTTAGGAATCCAGAAAGACTCTGCTCTATGACTAAGCTGAAGACAGATTTAAAAGATCCCAAAGACACCATATGTACCTCAGAGAAAAATAAGCTGATAGCAGCGTGCATTGTCTCCAGCAGGACAAGTGACCCGAGCTGCTTCGGGGTTTCAGCATTAGCCATTATTGGAGAACTGTTAACAGCCACTAAAGCAAATGGTGTCTGTATACTGATAGTAATCCCTCGGATGCTAATTTATAAATCCCCTCCAGATCAGTGAAGTATGTGTGTCTGCATGTGTGGGAAAGTAGGTAATGGTCTGAAAATTGATCCTTTGGGATGATGAGAACAAGTAATAGTTGTGCAAGCTTCCCCCTCCTCCTCCTCCAGCTTCCCTCTGCCTCCGCAGCCAGTGCAGTCAGTGACGCTGGGCAGGCGCTGAGGCTGAGGGGAGGGAGGACTGCTCTGCTTTCCCTGCATCTTTAACAGCCTTCTGCATTCTGTTCTCTACATCTTTAGCTTTTAGCAGCCTTTAAAAGACATTGCCAGGTCAGATGTTTTCAGCACAATCTTTGGCTGAAGAGGAAGAGGAGCCTCATCATTTTTGCTAGGCTGATGGCTCTGGCACTGGCTGGGGTGCAGGATACCTGGAGAAAAGCACTGGACCAGTCTTGCCAACCATGAAAGAAGCTGACAAATCCATGCATCCCTAGGAACCCAAGAAAGGGATAGAGGCAGACTTGTTATTGCAATACTCCTTGATAGCCTTCATCCATCAGTTGTAGCTGTTTGGTGCTAGAGCCTCAATTATTGTCCTTCCGCACACTGGCTCTGTTACGCCATGCAACTGCTGCTAAAGGCAAGGTAGGACCTAATGTAGATGTTCTTTTGTCATTCGGCAGATCTATTGGGAGCTCCCAAAGAATTAAGGAAACATATACTTCAAACAAAGGCTTTTCAAAGCAGGCTTTTAGTTGTTTCTCGTATTTTACTCATCAGTCGGCAAAACCACTACATGCAAGTCGTGTGCTAGTGTATTCCAGTGTGATTCACTCACAGACTGGCTGCTTCTGACTCTCCTTTCTCAGGATATGGAGTAGGAATGATCTTGGCCTATTACTGATATTCCATTAAACAGCTGAACATAAATAACCTGGTGGGCAGGATCTTTGTCTGTAAATGTGATTTTCAGATGGGGCTTTGAGCAACCTGGTCTAGTGGATGGTGGCTCTGCCCGTGGCAGGAGGGTTGGAACTAGATGAACTTTAAGGTCGGTTCCAACCCAAACTATTCTGTGATTCTATGACTGTGTTTCATAGTGGGTAAGAAATAAAAGATTTGACTCTTCCTGCCAGCAAAAGCAGAGCTGTCCCAAAGCCAAGTCACAGTACTGTTGCAAAGAAGCGCTAACCCACGGGTTCAACATATGCAACACTTCTATGCAGACACCATTCACAGGTTTTCAGCTTCAAGGAAATTCAGGGGGCTATTGAGAGGTATCAGCATATGAGATTTATAGTGTAATTCTATAATATGGAAAGAAGGGTGACATCACACTTTCAGCTTTAGCAGTTCCCTTAAACAGCAGAAGGAAGTGGTACTGGACTGTGCAGTTTACCAGTTTGCATTGAAGTTCTGACTCCTACATGCATTTCACTTACTGTTTTCTAAATAGATAGTGTCAAAGGAACTGGAATTTTGTATTTGAATATGTTTTCACCAAAAAAAGAAGAAAAGAACTGCAATTAAAATGGTGAAAAATTAAACACAGAAAACCCCATCGAGCTCATGCTTATTTGTAGGTAATTTCACTTAATTAATTTTAAGTCCTTTGAAAAAGTTTTTAAATGCATTTTTACTGAATTCCAATCCCATTTAAATAAAGCTTGTTTCAAATCACATAAAATAATCCCTGTTGGGGCAAAAGAGCTTTTCACAGTGGCACCTCTTTAACGTAAGAATTATAACATAAAGAACACGAATAATTGTACATTAAGCTACACAAATGCCCAGATATTTCTGGCAGACAGTATCCCTGTTAGCAAAAGTAAGTGCCACATTTATTCTAAAAACTCAACTTAGTGGTAAACCATTACACAGCAATTGTTTAAAATGTATTTCAAAGAAATCAATGAAAAAGTACCTGTAGAAAAACAATGAGATTAAAAAATTATAATTTAATTCAAATATTTCTACCTTCTCAATGAAATTCTTTTAAAAATCAGCGACATCACTGCTCTATATAGGGAAACTTCTTCAAGGTGACTGGACTAATTTGGGGAAGTACCATGAGGCGAGAAGCTGGAATAGAAAACAAAACTACTAGCACCCCAGACCGTAAAACCCTGTAGCCTGTGATCAGTGGTGTGGCATGCAACGCTCCTTTTCTATATGTCATAACGTATGTCACAAGCACAGCGATGGACCACCACAGCACGAGGCATCTATTCACCCACAGTTTAAAAGTTATCCACAGGCTGAGTAATCTTCCTCACCACATTTTAATTCCAACAATCTGACCCAATAATTTTACTTGCTGTACAGTAAGAAGCCACGACACCTCTTCACAAAGACCCTGAGAAGAAGGCACGCTAACAAGATTCTGCTGAACTTCTCATACATGTGGGTTTTTCCACCTGCCCTCATCACTGGAAGATTTTGAACCAGTGACTATATTCATAATTCAGATACATCTAGGTCTTTATTTAAGACCAAATATGCCTGATATCACTTCATCATTTAAAAGACTGGGTCATGGCATATATAATATAGTTCACACTTCGGCAAGCACGCGTAAAGTAGTCCAGCAATGAGGGTGCATATCTAGGCATAATATAATTCAGTGTGTAGGTGTGAGAGCAGCCTCACCATACCAAAACCAATGACAAACCCCCAAACCACCAAGAAAGAGATGCAAAACACTCCCGCTCAGCTCCTTGTAGACTTGGGCTCATTCTCTGCTACACCAGAACAACAAAGCCCCAGAAGATAAAGCCTGTTACTCAAACTTGTTTCAGTCCTCAGCTCTTTTCCTGCATGGTTTCACTCCTCTTGACAAAGCATCCCAGTGTTTAACATCTAGAACTCTAGGGCCTCTGACACAAACCCAGATATGCACAAGGCACTGACACAAACCCAGGGAGAAATCTCACACCATGGTACTGTTCAGTCCTTCTGCAGCGAGATGCTCTCTCATGGCAACAGTCAATTTTCACATCAGCAAAAATGTTAGATAATCCTTAATTTCTATGTGCATTCTCATGAAGTTCCTGGGATTCTTTGCACAAAGATGGTCTGGCTACAGAGCTGTGAGCCCGCTGCCCCATTCCTGAAGATGCACATCTTCTAATAATTCAATGATCTCTTGCTGCTGTTGTTTGACCTAGTTCCAGGCTTGCCCACAGCGCAGGAAGCTGTGCTGCTGTAATGCCACAGCCCCTGGCACCGTATCTTCATGCTGACCACGAAACTCAACACGATCTGCTCTGTCTACAGAGCAATGATTGTGTCAAGAGCTGTAAGCAGAAGCGTGAACTTCACAGTAACTGGCTTTGCTAACTGAATCCCACAAAAAGTGATGTGAGATAAGAGCTGTCAGAGTTTGTCTCGGAGCAAAGAAACACCCTTGTGCATTTTGATCCTGAGACTTCAGTGAGGTTAGCACAATTAGAAAGGACCCTATCTCTCAAGTCCAAAAGGATAAGTGAAGTATTTAACCTCCAAAATTCAACCTGACAGAAACTCCTGTTGCAGGCTGTTTTCTGAAGGTACCAAAAAAGCCAAATTATTTGCCCTCCAAGTTTAGATCCCAGGTCCAGAATGTACTTGAGCATGTGCTTCACAGCAAGATCAGGAACAGCATTCGACCTCATTTAATCTAAAATATTTTAAGGAATTGAGCCTGCATTTTTTTGGCCTATAATCCAGTCTTTCCTGCCGTTTTCACTGCCTAAAGTCTGAGCAGTGCTTGGCAAGATGAAATGAGAATCTTGAGTCCAACTAAGTGACGTGCTGCTATTTAACCATCTTCTCACTTTAAAGACAGTGAAGGTTTTCTTTCTGAAAAATGCCATTTCACAGTATGAATTTGAAATATATGCATCGTGTATAGCATGAAAATGAGAGGACACTTCCTCTTCTAATGCAAAAGCCATGCACCACGGACAGACGAGCAAGCACTATACACGAACATGTGCATGAGGGGTATGTGGAAATCTTGGGTGTTGAATGTCGGATGCCCACTGATTTTGATTTGCAAGCGGGCCATGCAAAACCGTCAGGCACTACTAACCTCTCCCTGTCTGAGAGCTGCCTGGGAAGAAGTCAATGTTTGCTTCAGCAAGCCTTGCATTTATCCCTTAAGTATTTCTTTGAGTCACCATCCCTGGAGGTGTTTAAAAGATGGTCTAGGTGAGGCACTTAGGGACATGGTTTAGTGAAGGACTTGGCAGTGTTAGGTTAATGGTTGGACTCAGTCGTAAGGGTCTTTTCCATGACTTTATGATACAGGGATCTTGGGGTATGGGAGCTTGGACTGTATAAATAGAAGAGCTGTTTGTGCTCTGAGTAAGGAAGTTTAAATCTGACCTGCAATGAGCATGGCTGCACAGAGGAAGGGCTTTCTCCACTGCTGTACTCAGAGCAATCTCTCTTTTGTCTCAAAGGCCACTGTGGCTATGACTCACACACAGCCATCAGACTATTAACACTTTTATTCCAACTAGTTATTTCTGGCTTTCAACAGTCAAAATACCTAAATGCCCAGAGTGCTTCCAGTGTAACTATAGAAATTACAGCAACAAACAACAACAGCTCGACCCACGGGTCAGCTGAAGCCAAGCTCTGAATCACGCACTTATTTTTTACCTATAGTTATGAAAAGGAATTGAAGTCTGGACAGAAGGAGAGTGTATTTCCCAGCTACCTAGAAGATGTTCAGCCAGAGAGCAGATGCTGTTAGATGCTCACCCCTTCACCCCAGGGGTGGGTTCTGCACAGCTCCCTTGAGTAACAGGCAGCCTCCACCCAGAATATCATCTGACTCACTTTGTAAATCCACTTGAGCCTAATGGACTGTATGAGTGTTGTGAACTGATCTTTCTTCTTCTGTGTATTCATAATCCATACGTTTCAGAGAGCTCTTTATAGAGTTTCTCACTATTATTATCTTAAATTAGGAGAAAGATTTTGTCCACACTCTAGACCTCCTTTCAGTCTTCCTATGCCTGCAGCAGCAGTCAGGTCGCTATCAGCTGTGCCAGTAATTAGAAACTTCAACTTGGAAGGAGTAGGCTCTTCTGGAAGAAGCCAGAATGAAGTCAAGTGAATCACTTTGTGTCTCAAAAACTTTACATTTTATTCTTAACCAAAATACATTGGCTTATGCAAGTCTGCATTGTGTTGCTGCCTTGGCACAATGCATTTCTTCAACTCTTCTCCCTCTCTAAAAAAAGTCAAAATTTACAGCATATTTTGATCTTTTATGGTATTATAAAGAAAGACAGCTCAGTAACAAACACCTTCAAAGTATGTAAATGAAAGCCTGAAGTGCAATGTGAGAAACCAGGTTAATAACAAATGAAGAACAAAGTGGTTTGGACTTTAGAATACTTAACTCTTAATTATAGAAACATCTGACCCAATCTCTGGAGACCTGTAAAAGTGTAAAGAATGCTGAACAACTCTGAATATAGAGGATAACATGTATTTTAAACAACGAGAATGGTCATTGATCAGTTGCGTTTCTGATTAATTTTTTATCTATAAAAACAATTTTGTTAAACTAGAGGGCCGTTAAATACGGTTCCATCAGTAAATAATACAGACCAGAATAGAGTGGAGCAAGACCTTTATGATTCACTGATAAACCATACAACAACATTAGCCTGGAAGCATCAAACCTTCCAGCAGAGCAAGAAAATGTCTAACAGGAGCAGCAAAGCTGACTTGGTGAAAGCTCACAGTTTGCTGAGCCATGTGCCTCATCTTCACTGAAAATTATGTGAGCTAAATTAAATCCAAAAGCTCAGAGTTGACAAAAATAAACTAATACACTAAAGAGAGAAAGGAAAATTTTAATGAAGTTACTGCTTTCTTCTGGTTTTCATTAAAACATACCAAAGCAGAATCCTGTTGTTGTGGTTTAAGCCATGTTCAAGCTACAGATTTAAAGCCAGAGCTGTACAGAGGAAAGAGATTCTGTCCTGTAAAGGTTGAGATAATTCTCACACACAATACCCCAAAAGGGTGGCTCTGGAGGAGAAGTTTTCTTTTAAGGTGTTGCCCTTGTTGTCTGGGTGTTGCACACAGCAACAGAGCAGGGAACAGTGAGTCGAAAAGACAACCAGAAAACCACAGATGTTGCCACGGCCATTTGGGGATGGGCATCGTGTCTGGAACTTTTACAGCTTTCTGCTGTGGACTAACTGACACTCGAATAATAAATGGTTTGCGTTCTGCAGGGAAAGACAAGGTGCATCCTTGTGCCATTGCCTGGATACTGGAGGAGTTCCCTTTGAGCAGAAGACCAAACTAGTAAAATCCCTTCCTCCAATGCCTCCCACCCCAACAACACAGAATATTTTTGAGTAAAAATGGAGCCATAGTCACAGGCATTAGCAGATGCAAAAGAGACATCTGAAAGCAGTGGTTGTACACAGAAAACAGTAACTGCTTTCCTTTTTTAAACTTCACGTCTTATTTGTTTAAACCACAGAGACATTTGCATGCTACGCATTTCTGGTCAGATATGAAAAAACAAAGTAGAAATAAACGCAGAGCAAGTATCACCTCCTGCTAACTTTCAACGTTAATTTTAACTCATGAAACACTTTAGCAAGGGTCCGTCACTTGAATATACATTTTTAAAGAAGTAAAGAACACGAACAAAAAAGACTTTTCAAAGAGGTGGAAAGAAACAACAGAACCCCAACTATTATCTTTTCTTATTTTAAACTTCATCCCACACTTGACACAAATTTAGATCTGAATGCGGAATTACTCCTACTCTTCTCCTTTGCTTATGACTTTTTCTTAACATGTTTTTCAGAGAAGCAGTTTGTAAATGTGACTTATGAGGATGCAGCGTAAAAAGTAACATATATGCCATAGTCAGTAAGCCAACCAGGTTGTGTGCTGCTGCTGAGATTACAGAAATGTTAAATCTAACAAATGAAGCCGACTGGGAGGTAAAATACCCCGTGGGCAGGACAGAGATTTGTGTTACAAAAGCACAAATCAGCCATAAATAAGTGGATTTTAACATAGAAGTATATGGACGTTTTGCAGTCAAAGAACAAGTGTGGCTGTAGCAAAGATGTGAGCCATTCAGAAGGCATTGACATGGTGCTGTTTAGGAGGCTTTTAAAAGACAGGCGGAGAGATGGTAAAAGACAAGCATACTCTTGAACTTGTAAGGAAGTTTAGTGGTTGATCTAATAATCCTTATGCAGATAAAAAACCCTTTCCTAAGTAGAAAATAGGTTTTTTTAATAGCTGGCAAAGCCCAGGAAGAGTTACATGGTGATGCTGTCTCAATGTTTGTTGTCATTGCAAAAGACCAGGGAGCTATTTCCCAGGGGTATGCCAAGGGAAGAGACTCTTCTGTTCCCAAAGACTCCAATTTAGAGGGAAAATGTAGAGGGAGAAAACAGTATCACACTGGAAATTGATGAACAGCACCCTGGCCTTAGTGAAACAAGGGGGAAAATACCTTTTCTGATTTCAGCAGATTACAAGGATATCCAGATACATACAAAATCCACCCATACTGCGCATGATAAAGACAAGTGACACAATGTAAAGTCTCAAATTATGGAAGCATGCTGAAATCTATTCTTTCCAGAGAGCTGATGGACTGACTGGAATATGTGGAGGAAAAGCAGAAAAGCTTCCAAAGGAGGCAAGGGAGATTTTACAACATGAATCCTTGCCCAGAAGCTGTATTTTCTTGGGGAAATTTCAAGGATTGCAACAGACAGAAATGCCTTGGCCACTTTCAGGTTTTGCACTCAACACTGCTGAAATGTGTGGTTTCTGATGGTCTTGCTCTATACCAGGTACAACTCAAATAATTCTGCTCTCACTTTGATCCTTCCTGGGGCACTGCCATAGCCATTTTTGTGTGCAGAGCAGAAGTTGGACAGATGAAGACTTGAGGTGAAACACGAAGCATTAAGCAGCTCCAAAGATGACAGTATTTGCTCAGGTGAGTTCCAAGTGATTTTAAAGAAAAAGCAACCTTACTGATTTTTATGGTTTCCAATGTGCTTCTTGCTTTAGGTGAAACAGTCATAGAATCAGAGAATAGTTAGGGTTGGAAAGGACCTTAACATCACCCAGTTCCAACCGACCTGCCATGGGCAGGGACACCTCCCACCAGTGCCATTATTTAATGTGCATATCAACAAAAGACTGTGCTGCTTATTTTCTTTCATCCTATCAGGATGGATTCTCAGCCTCTGATACACTGACTTTATATTGTGGTATCAAACCATCATCAACGAACTGGTATAGGAAACAGAATGGATTTAGGTGCTTAAATATGATCTTGTGGATCTTACAGTCTAGCCTGGGAGCAGTGGGGTATTTGTACCTGCATTACTCAAGGGCGCCTCTAAACCAATAATGCAACAAACTAGTGATGCCACATTCTTCTGCGTATTTCTGCCTTGCTTTGCAAAAGTAAGAATTCAGTTTATTTTTGCACTTCTGAAAAAAGAGCTTGAAATGTGTCTTCCAATGATTTATTCATGCAGCGTAATCAAGCACAGAATCTGACCCTGCTCAGCAGAGGCATGATTTCCAGCTCTGTGGTTTTCACCTCTGAGAGTATTTACTATTTGCTTGCCAGTAATTACCACAACCATCTCCTGCTTTGAATTCTACTACAGAAAAAAAACTTTCCAGTTTGTTTCTTTAAACTTTAAGGAGACTTCATTTTAAAACTCAGGTGAAGGGAGAGCTCCCAAGGATCTGGTGATAAAACCGTTTCCAAGCTTTTTCTTCTTGACTGTTCAGCAAGTTAGGCATTATTGGCTTCTATCTAAAATGCCTTGGCCAGCAATTCTTTTCTGTCCGTGAAGTATTTTTTGTTGTTGTTGTTTGATACTCCCTGTGCCCAAAGGGACAAATGCTTGGAAGTGTTTACATTTTTCATTCGTTTCTTGGAAATCATGACCCATAGATAAAAAGAATACTTCTGCAACAATAATTTGGCACTTGCAAAGCTTCTGGTCCTACTGATTGTTCAAATGCAGTTTTTTAAACCCATCCCATATGCTCCTGTTTTATTCTGGGACTTTCTTATTACTTCTCAACAAAGTTGAGAGTGACAATGCTTACTCATATTATTGCACTGCCATCATGAAGTTCCAATATACGTAATTTACACAATGGTTTAGTGACAAAAACAAAAAATGAAGGCAGAGTTTGAAGCCTCCCTGGGAATTTGGGGATATTTGGGTACTCGTCTTTCACTAAATCCTGAGAAGACTATCCTGCTAGTGTTTCAAATATGCCATAGGACATCTTTGTCTCTTTGTCCATCTCTTTGAATGCTAATTTTCTCCTGTAACCTACGATTCCTCTTCACTGTAGTTTATTTGAATTCTTACTAAAATCAAGCAGAATAATCCAGCTGCCTCGAAAGAGAGCTGGATTAGGACTTCACACTTGTTTAATCCAAGACTCCTTCTTCATGGCTGATTATGTGTTCATTGAGAACTCCAGATTTTCTTGAGTGCAAAATCAGACCCACAATGTGTAACTGAAGCTGAAGATGAATGAACCACTAAAATAATCCCATGCCCCTTCCCTATACTATTTCTTGCATCCAATGCAAAATGTTTGTGTTTTTTGCAGAACCAGAGTTATAGTACTTTTTGTTTTCACTGTTTTATTGGTTTATAAAACTTGGTTTTATTTTCACTTTAATTCTTTTGCTGTAAAGAATCAATGTCTTTAGAAATAGTGTTGCCACATACTTTCTAATCCATGTCTAAATCAAAACCCATAACATACACCTATAATTAATTTCACTTCACAAATTGCTTCAGATCTGTGTTAGAAACATCTGTTTTGTCACAGTTTTACATGAGAGAAGTCAGGTGCTCTGTGTTTAAAACACCTTCCCAGAGGAGCAGTTCTGCTTCTCTAGATCTTCAGGACCACAGCCCTACTCACAGGCAAACCAGCCCCATTCCACAATCCATTTTACAGTGTGTGATCAAAATAAGCTGCAGATTCAGGGAGAGAAACAGCAAAGAGAGATCTTCCTGTTTGTTTGCCATTTTCTAAGCCTGTGGCTATTTTGCTTTTATGTGAACTATTACTGGCCACAGCTGCCCAAGGAGGCCAGGGAAGCACTTGCATGGATGCTGAGAATTAGCCATGAAAATCACTAGAAGGAAGGACGCAGGAGAAATGGGGCTGGCTGGCTGAAGTCAAAGCCAAAGGCTTCTAAAGAAACCTTCAGGTCTTGGGCTGCCATGAGCATAAGACTGTGCATGTGTGTGAGTTTGTGTATGTTTTGCATTCCCACACCACAAAGCTGCTGTCTCTGTCCTGCTCCAGAGTTTCATGTGTCAGACACAGCTGAGCACAGATCCATGACTCATTCAGTGGCTGTGCCTTTGAGCCGGGAAAGAGCAGCAGCACTGCATTTGCAGCCAGCGGAATGTGTAACTGGAAGGCAAGTTCCGCAGCAGCAGACGGGCACCATTTCCACTGAGGTTTACTATCAGTGACATTCAATACCTAAGAACCTTCTCCACAGTGCTCTGCTTCTGGTTTGGTCCTTGATCAATTAATGGCTTGACACAATGAAACTAAGAATTTTCCTAACAGCATCATATTCAGGAAAGAGCAATTATAAGCTAAGCATTGAAACCACTAAATGTATGACACATACTACGAGAAAGAGTTGGATTCTTTCTTACTCCACTGAACTAAATCAATAATTAACAACATTTTCACCAAAAAGCTGAGCAAATCCAGGAATAATAAGCCAAGTATATAACATAGTCAGAAGCGGGTTTCAAAAGAACAGAGGTCAAAGCTGCCAAGGCCTTGTGTAGTTAGGTAACTATCTGGATAGCTCAACTCTTCTTTCCACCCAGCTGGGGTGTCCTCAGTCTTCTCACAGTTATACCACTGACGGTAGGAGCCACATATTACAAGAGTCCCTTTCTGACACAACAGGCTTTGGGTTAGAAGTTCATCAAGTCAACATTTGTTTTTAATAACTGGGTTACCAACAGGCGTTGGAGTGTGCCCCCCTCCCTGTTCCCTGCTGCTGACTCCCTGCCCTGGGGCTCTGCTATTTGCTGACTAACGGGAGCACCTGTACCCTGTTCCCAGAACAGACCCTCTCGGTGGCTCAGCGTTTTTACTGGGAAGAGACAAGGCAACACCCTGCACTAGCAGAGTGATAACTGCCCGTTTCAGCTAAAGCTTTCCACATGAGTTACTACCCTAAATGTAAGTGCTACAGGAAGAAAGGGCATCTGCTTCCTACAAGATCTTCCTGCTAAAGGAAGTTTTTTTCCAGCACTTCTCTTTGCTGCTCTGGAGGCTCCTCCAGTGCCTTCACCAGAAACACATCAGGTCTGTTGCCACTATTCCTACGTGAGGACAGTCCCTGGACGAGTCAGGCGGCTGCACGCTGGTCTGTGAGCAGTGTTAGCACCCCGGTGCTGACTGATACCAACTCCAAGAAGGAATGGTGGCAAACAAGATATTTTTGTCCTCTTTATATTACTTCCTGGCGATAGTCAACTTACCCAAACACATAAAACTAATTTTAGTTTCCTTGGAGGTGACTTCCTTGCTCAGCCAGTTCACTGAATATAGGTGGCATGCAACTTTCCAGACAGCCACTAATATGCAGTCATGGAAAAAAGCATAGTTTGGTTATTACACTCTGACTCCTCTATTGCACAAGTATGTTATGAAAGAAAAAGTTATGTAAAACTCATAGTGGATTTCACTATTTCCTATTTAACTGTTTTACTGTAAGCATGTACAATGTCCAAAAAATTAATCTATGCAGAAAAATGAGAGCCAGCGTAACATAGTTTTTAACATCCTTATGCTTCTTTACAGTAAGACAGATGATGATGTTTAATTTTTCCTTTGCTATCATAAATCCTTCCACATTGACCCACAGTCCTTATGCCAAGAGACACTTCATAGAGTTTTATTGTACAAACAGTGAATGTAGACCTGGATTTTGTTGTTGCTTGGCTGTTGTGCATACAGAATTTAATTATGGAAAATCAGAGCATTCTCCTTCCTGAACACACTTTAAAGCTCCAATACTGAAACACCCTCAACCATGCATCCTAATCCATCACTTTGTTCAAACAACCTTCATTTGAGGCTCAAAGAATTACTGTCATCCCAATGAGTGGCCAACCCATGATGGAAATGCCAATCTACCCTTGGATGAGCTCAGTGTGTTTGATAGTCTTAGTGCTGGCTCCAGGCAACTATAACAGAACTAGGAGGGATTACTTAATCTCTTTGTTTGCAATTTAAGTAAATATACCAAGGGCAAAGGAGACACAAAACTTTAAAACTGCAAGATGATGGAAGGAATCTGACAAGATAGTATGTGGGAAAGCAGGGATTACCACTGCTCGCGTTGTTGCTGCTTGAAGCCAAGGGCTTGCCTGCAGTTTTACTAGCATAGCTGAGCTGCCATGTATCTGCTGGCAGCAGTATGCCATGGGAAAACTCTGGTACTGGAAAAAAGACCATTGTTTGTTCCCAGTTTAGTTTACATTGCTTCAGAAGTGGTTTAAGATAAAGGAAAAAGATGTCACTCATCCCAAGAATATCTGAGAAGATGTTTATTAGCATAATTATAGTGATGTAAATTCATGCATCATTATACACCTATGTAGTTTCCCCCGTAGATTGCATTGGAAATGGAGCTCCTTGAAACAACTTAGTGGTAAAACTTAGTAAGGCAGAATTTTGATGTATCACAAAACACAGATTATTTGAATCTCCCATATGAATATATTGCTCTGGATTAACAGAGGTTTGTTAGAAAACCACTGGGAAAAACAAAGCTCTTAACATGGCTATGCTGAACAGCAGCATAATGTGACTGTGAGGTGGCAATGGCTACTCCAAGCTGTTACTGGTAAAGAGGCTTTTTCTAGGATTGAGCTGCAAGTCCATAGATGATTTGCAAATGGTGCCCCAAAGTCTCACAAACCCTAGCAGCAAAACAGCTCCCATGGAGAAAGTCAGATGTGCAAATCATTCAGCTCTTAAAGAATGGATTTTTAGAGATTTTCTGAAGTTTTCCCCTAAAAGTCCCAAAAAGATGCAGTTATTATATGGGACTATGAGAATGAAGACCCTGGGCCCACTGTAGGAGAGGATCTGGTTCGAGACCATCTTAGGAACCTGAACATACACAAGT
>JAOEHY010033935.1:0-37085 GCA_025447955.1 Psilopsiagon aurifrons | reverse complement strand
GGAATACCTCTTTGGTCAGTTTGGGTCAGGTGCGCTGTCTCTGCTTCCTCCCGGCTTCCCCTCCTCCCTGGCAGAGCTTGAGGCTCCAAAAGTCCTTGGCCAGACCAAACATCACTAAGCCATAACTAAAAACATTGGTGTTATCAGTGCTGTTTCCAGGCCAAAAGTCAAAAACACAGTGCTGCACCAGCTACCGAGGAGGGGAAAAATGGCTGTTACTGCTGAACCCATGACAGTTGGTTAGTTCCCATTTGTCCAGAACACCTATAAATGTATGGGCTGTCCAGCTGGTCTCATTGAATCATAGAATCACAGAATAGTTAAAGTTGGAAAGGATTTTAAGATCATCTAGTTCCCGATAGGAAATGGCAGCTTTTCATTCCTGGTCAGCTCTTGAGAAGTTCTCTGATGGGACAGCTCTGCGGCTTAGAGCCTCTCTGGGCTTATCCTGCAATCTAGAAAAAATCTGCAGTTTTCAATATAATTTTGAGTAGGAAACATAAAAATGGAAATACTTTATGCACAAGAAGACCTCCCCTTCTAATAACTGCTGAGCATAATGAGGTCTTTTAAAAGACATTCTGCTTCTTATGGTGCAAGACAATTGACTTTTCTTAGAAAAACCGCATCTTCTAGCAATTAAGAAATTATAAATAATTAGTCTTTTGAGAATGTTGCCCTTCATTTCTCATTTATCCACAAGTATTGTACTTCTTTGCCTTTCTAGTGAGGCAAATTGTCGTGGTTTTTTTTTTTTTTTCTCCAAATGTATTCAAAAAAATAAATTAAATAGCAGAGTTTTTGAAACCAAAATAAATGTCTTCAATGCTTTAATGGGAGCTATGCTTGCCCTAGTTCTTTGTGCAAAAATAACAGCTTTATTTCAGGCAAAGTGATGCTTAACCAGCTCCTCGTGGTACAAAGAAAAAAATTAGCAGCTCTGAATAGCAATCAAGCAGGGGCTCAGCTTCCAGCAAATAGGTATCCACACAGCATTTGCCTCATTTGTTTTATCCATGCCTACAGAATTGTACACAGTCTCCTGCCCTTTCAGGGGACACACAATCATTGTTTAAATAGAATTTCAATGACTGGGACTTCTTCCTTCAAGAAACATTATGAAACTTGTTTTCTTCCCAATGTTTATTCAAGAGTTTTAACATATTGACAGCAGAGTTGAAATGGCCAAATTTCTCATTTGCCATCCCTAGCATTTTTTCAATAGTATAATGAAATTGATGGAGGGTTATATTTGGTGGGTATATTGTGAGAGTGGTGTTTTGTTTGTGTACCTACAGTGCACAATCTGGATAATCACAGTATTACTCTTACAATCTTCCCTGGCAAAAGTTCCAGCTCTGTTAATGGACCTTCTACCTAAGCATGCTAGAAAATCAAATGGGTTGTTCCACTGAGACATACAGGAGACATAAGAAGTTAGTTTTATGCTCAGAGGCAGATTTTGTCCAAAATCCTGTGAATATTCCAACATCCTTCCCAGAAAGGGGAAGCATGTAATCCATACCCCAATCTGCACCACAGTCTGGAAGGGACCTTCCCATTGCCACAAAACCGAACAATACTATTTTATTGTGTAGGGAAGGAAAAGACACAGAAAGCATGATATAAACCTAGACCTAATGGCAACCATAGGTTAAAGGCACAAAATCAAGCTTTCTCTCTGGTCCCCAAAATACCTGGTTAGGAGTTTCAGCACTGTCTTTCCATTTTGAGTTCACAGTAGTTTCCAAGGTGTTGTCTATGGCAATGGAAATAAATAAGAGAAACCATCATTGCTCTGTGTCTCAGAAAGAAACCCTACCCGGGGATGGCTGTTTAGGTTATAATTCTGCTTATTTAAGATTTGATTTCAGCTAATCTGGTTGCAGGCCACCTGGCAGGTATCAACCTGGGCTCATTCATTCCAGCCCCACTAAGCCTTCCTTTCAACAGGTGCTTTTCGAAGCTGCAAATTGGCCTGAATTAATTTGAGCAGGAAGTTTGTGCTGAGGGAAGTGCTGCTCCTCTCTGAGTTCTTTGAAATAAGCTGTCTCTGTCCCCTAATAAAGCAGAGCTGTTTATGGCTGATAAAATGAATGATCACTACCAGAACGTCCTTCCTGTTCTACCAGACCCTGGCCAAGACAGGGAATCAATACAAATGCAGTTCTTAAGGTAACACGATGTGGTTTTCAAATAAATTGGGTCTTAAAGCCTATAATCTTCCATGAAAATTTTCATATTTATAACTTTCAACAACATAGACCAATAGAAACCAGATTTCTTTTGATCAGTGAACATACATTTGGTTTAAATATTTTAATGTCCTATTTATTCTGAGATATATGTGCTTCATATATGCTCTGTAGCATATATGAAGCACAGGGTACATTTAGTATCAAGGAATATCCTGTCTTATAACACTATATCATGCTCAAAGAGTTGAGAGGATTTTATCATGCTCAGTACCCTGTGCTGATTTTGTAGATACCCCTTATGGAGAGGTACCATTCCTTCCACACTTAGGTTTTCATTCAACTCTCTTCTAGCTGTCAGCTCAGTACCCTAGGTCCTTCTGAGTCAGTAATGACTAAAATTGCCAAGCTGAAGAAGTATGTCAAAAATATTGCAGGTGTTTCTCATAAGAATTATATTAAATTATAACAAAGAAGACATTAGCCTTAATTCCTTCAGCTGACTATGTGAAATGCTACTTCTCTGATTCTGTGCTTTGAAACCAATGCTACCCAGAAAATCTTTCTATGACCATGATGGCAGACCTGCACTGAAGCAGGACAGGGTTGTAAAGAGTAAGATGGATACTTACTTTGGAGCATACTGTAATGCTCCAAACTGACCACCCCTTTCCTGCAGTAATGGTCAGCTCTAGACTTTTCAGTTGTTCTGTTGTCCTGACACTGCACTGGAGGAAATGAATAGCTATTTAGGCTAGAGTATCATCTAATGAAAACTATAGAGGGGTTAAGTAGACTCACTCTGAACTTTTGGGATGCCAGTGATGGTTGTTTCAATGGGGCGTATCATCAACTCTGTGGGCAGAGAGTGAAGATCCGATGGGCACCGAGTTGTTCTGCTTATTGCAGTTTTCAATTGAACTGTATGTGTAAAGCCCTAACCAGGATAGAAGCTTCAGACATTAAAGTTCTTTGGTATGTACACATTTTGAGACATTAAAAATAACTCTTCATGATTAAACACATAGGTAGCTTTCTGCCACTTTAGTGTGTTTTTATTCAATGCACAAATTTAGATGGGTTGCTCACATCTCGAATTTTCCCATTAATGTTATCTCCAAACACTCGTTTCTTGCTCAGTCAACACTACCACTGACAGCAGTGCCAGATAAGGCTGCAGGGCAAGGACCAATAGCTAAGATCTTAGTACAAGACAAATTCATTAGACAAACTAAATAATTTAGACACATTTGAAAAGCAAATGAATGCAGAGGTGTTCCCTTATGATTGTTGCTCACATAGATTTTTCTTTAAGAGGAAAAACATAAATTAATAAAGGCCAGAATGTCTTTAATGACAATATTAGTGGCTGCCCTGTGGCTATTAAGACATGCAGTCATTGTAAACTATATTGATTTTTCCATTGGATAAAATTCTCTGGTTAAAGTGTTATTTGCAGCTATAATCCAGACTGGCTGTGTTGGTCATTATCATTATAAAATGTGGTCAGAAAGTTTTTCACTGAAGCTCTGACCACATATTTTCAGGAAGATCCCTTAACAGCATCAAGGACAATCAGATGTAATCTACAAGCACAATAGTCACTGCTTTTATGAAGGTGATGATGCTATTGATTAGTGGAATGAGTTGCAGGCTATTTGTCAGAGCATACATATTCTGTGAATCCTGTTACAGGTACGCACAGCAAAATTAATAACATAACTTTTCAAAACTTATTGTGCTTCTGGATACCGCCATTACCACCACTTACTGAAGAGAGACTCTAAAGGGAACTTTAAAGATTGCTTACTGAGAAAATTCCAAACCTTGACGGTTTACAATACCTTTCTGATGAGCCGGACACATGAATTGAAGGGATTTTTAGAGCACTGAAAGACCATTTCAAAGACTGGTAGCAGTTACTGAATTCCTATCCGTGTGACCAAACTTGCATGTGTTTGTAGCTTTCAATCAGTGGCTTCTGTTTCATTAACAAGGAGCAGTCTTGCCCAGAAAGGCTTGACCAGAAATGATTATTTACATCACATGACCATGATCACTTTCCAGCTAGTTAAGTCTAGCTTGTTGTGCAGTGAATCTTGTTTGAAAGCTATCTCTTTGTACATCTGTTTAACTAAGGGTATAACTGCAGTCTGGGAACCTCAGCATTTCCCCAATCATCCTGAGTCTTCCCTCTCCTTTCACAAGCTGAAGAATGTGATTGTAGCATTCCTAAGAAAGAGACTCTTCCCTGGCCCTCGGATGAAATATTTTATCTTAGAACCACTAGCTCTCTGCCTCATGCACTGTGAGAATTTACTGCATTTGCAAATTAAATGTCTGACCCAGTGAACATTCACATGAGTAGTTTCACAGAGTTCAGCCAAAATCCCCATGCATGTACGTAAAGGCTTTGACCTTCTATAGGAAGAGAGCTTCAGACTTGGCAGTTTGCTCTTTTATTCAGGAAGAAATGGACAGTTAAGACTGATGAGATTTTTTCTGCCTATCTGTGGCCCTGATCTTTCTTGAAAGAGTTATATGAAGGAAGATATATTTTTAGGCATTTAAAGGTCATATATGGATGACCAGAATAATGTTCACAGAAGATGAGAAAATTAAAGAGAAGTTGAAAAATGTAGATGCCAAAAGCCTTTTACATTTTATTCATAACCAGCTGATACTGTACAGGAACAAGTTTTTTAATGTTACTATTAAGTCAGAACATGGAATCATAGAATTATAGAATGGATAGGGTTGGAAAGGATCTTAAGATCATCTAATTGCAACCACAATTTATTATGGTTGCTCTAAAGTGACCTTAAAATATTGGACTGAACACCTTTGCCTCTTATGTGTCACCATCTGCTGACAAATATAAAGAATGTGACACACAGTTTTCATTTCACTCATCCTGTTTCAAGAATAGCCAAGGTTACATCTGAAGTTTTCTTCCGGTTCAAAATTCTCAGGCTGTCTGAAGTCTTCAAATCCTTTTCTTCATTGCTAAGCAGGAAAAAAATCAAAGTCTAGAGCTGTGGGAAAGGATTATCCCTAACTGGACTCTGTGCATGCGCAATAATCTGTTTCCTGAAACAGTATTTTTCCTCTAAGTATTTCAGCACTTACCTAATGTTACAACACGGTGGAAATATGTGGTACCCTTTGGGCACAGAGTGGTGTCCAAGGGGACCCGACGCACATCTCATGCTACAGTGATTTATTCTCTTGCACAGAAATGCCTAAAGATGCCTGGGATACCCCTAAATGCATCACACTGAAGTAAAACTTAGAGCTTCCAGCAACCACCCAGTAGTGCATGTGGCATGTTCTTTTCAGAAGAGTTATGCTTTCATATAAGTCATGTGAGGAAGGGCAGAAAGTCTTCAGAGAAATTCAAAGATGCTTCTCTAGGAATATGGGGCTCCTTTTCTGTTGATCTCTGCAACTTAATACTGCTTTTCTTCCTCCTCTTTTTTGGTCTTTGAAGGGCCAAGAACATCAAGGACAGATCTGAACATGTCAGATATTTTGGGGGATAAGTTCCCAGCATTTTATATTTCAAGTTACTTCTTACTTTTCAAGAATACAGCCTGGTATTGCCTAAATCAACAGTTATTTCTGCTTAGGAGCAGAACGATGGGGGGTGGCTTGGAGCAGGGCCAGGGCACAAAGTGAAGTAGTGACAGTGTCACTGCTCAAGGTATTTTCTGCAAACATGCTTCAATCACCCATACACTCAACACACCCATGAAGACCAAGCATAGTGGCAGAAGAATCCTGCCTTGTGGCTCCAGTTCCTGCTTTCTTATTGTCTTCTTGGGTCACTCAGTCATGCAATCAGATTTCAAAAGTATTTCAAGGTCTCCAATTTGAGCTGCCTACTACTTTTGAAAATTTAGCCAATAAATCAAGATCCTTTAATCCAAGAGTTGTTGTGAGGTTGTATACATGATGCTTTGGTAGGCATTCACTTCTACAGTCATAGAGATCTATGTACTGAAGAGGTACAGTGACATTGGATACTGTTGCAGATCTTGCCTAACAAGAGAATAGATGAGAATTAATGTATAAATGAAGCCAGGATGAGCTGCTGAGGAGTTTGCTGAACAGAGATGTCTTTTTTGATAAATTCTTCATGTCAAATTCCAACAAGTTTAAAAAAGGGAAAGAGTGCTGTAATTGTGATATCCTGTTCAGGTTACATCACCCTCAGGGAGACTGCTCTGATGACTGAATTCATTAATGAGAAATTGTTTTACATGTTACAGAATTTAAACCAGCCCCCTGCCCCAATTTCCCTGACTGCTTTTTATTTTTTTTTTTTTTTTTTTGCACCAGTGTGAACAAAGAGCCATTTGCCAATGCTTTGTTAGCCTGTTACTCGCACTATGCACTTATGTATAATGCCACAGAATTCTGAGTTGTGTGTTACAGCTGGGAGCAATGTCTCCCTGTATCAGATAATCTGCAATCATTGTGTAGAAAAGTGTAAAACAAGTACCTTCAGAGTCCATGATATAGCAGTTTCAGGCATTATAACCACTTCTTTCTAAGCTTGTCTACAAGATTTGTGCAGTGGCACTGTGGGAACAGATATGAAGAGATAAATTTGGTGGTACAGCTTCCTATTTAACTTCCCACTTTTAGAACACCTTGGAAATGTGATTGCTGGTGCATAATTTATATCACAGGTTTTTTTTGTTATTTCCCTTAAGTATCTTCTGGCTATACCTCCTGAGCAGCTGAATGTCATGGGGGCAAGTTTTTCCTGTAATTCTTATTCCTTTGGGATTGTATGATTACCCTTTCATGCTAAAATCTTCACAGCTATTCATGGCTGTATGCTGTTATTACCTAAACTATAAAAATGGACTGTGCAAAAGTACTAGCTCATTTATGTGTAAGATAGTGCAGTTTTGTTAGAAAGGGCTTCAGTTGAACCTCTGGTTTCAGCAGGATTATGTGACAGATGGGGTAGATATAGATAAGGTTGCACAATGCATCTTCAGTCTCTTTAACAAACGGAAAGGCAGCTCCTTTTCAGCTCACAATCGCAGGCACATTTTGTTCCATTTGAAAGAATGCAAGAAATATTCTCTTGATTTTTATCTGTTTTTAATTAAGCTTCTTCAACAAAGAAACATTTGTTATGTTTTTGAAGCAAAACAATAAAAAATTGCTCTTCATTCAGATACAGACTTGCCTTGAGTGGGAGCAGCTAAGCTAATGTGCTTTCAGTCACCTCTGCCTCTGGAAATGGTAGCAGTAAATGTGTTTACAGTTATAAGATTTTTACATAAAAGAAATTATTAGATGTTGCTTGACAATTTTATAGGTCAAGGGATATATATTGGCTTTATCCCTCAAAGCTGCGTCATTACACCAAAGTATTGCCCCTGTGTGAGTATACAGTTAGAAGCTGGTAGATGCACATCTATGCATTCACCATGGCTCTGAATTTATTATCCGGTCTACTTATGAGTAGAAATCCCTAGCTTTAACCCTACTTGTTACCATGTCACCTATCTAAATACTGATTCGGAAATGAGGAACTCTAACTGCACGTTTACGCTTCAGCCATCACAGCTTCTGTAGTTCCCTGATCAGAGGTGTACATGGCTTCTGCTGTGGACTCAGGGCCACCAGTCTCATCATCTACTTCCATGTTTTCACGACATAGAAAAATATCAGCATCCTTCATAGAAAAATGCCACATTATCTATTAGAAATTAGAAAACAGAAAGAATTTAAAATAAATTCTTAGTCCTCACTGAGCTCATCAGGAAGGTCCATGTTTTCTTCCCACTGGATAGCATTTCAGACAGGGCTTTTATAATTTTATTTCTTTTGGAAGCAGAGAATTTGACTAAAATATATTTATAAAAGATATAATTTAATAAAGTATCCTCCCCTTCCTGCCTATGAATGCAGGTGTTCCTGTTACTAGAAGATCAATGGTACAAGTTCATAAATTACTATACAGGTGATTCTCTCACAGCACCCAAAACCTGTGATCTAATACCTTGAAAAAATTTAGTGTTCTTGTACTGAAAGAATCCTTCAGGGAAAGGTAAAACTTTATAAATAAAATTCCCTCTTCAGTGCTACAGACAGGTTGGATTTTGTTTTCAAATCCAGAATTTTTGGGAATTTGGTAGGCTTGAGTCTCTGCCTAGACTGCTTGATGGTATCATTTTCATAGTAAAAAATAGCTTTTTGTCAAAGAAGAAGGAGAGACTTCACTTCTAGACTAATGTGTAAAGTATCCTTTTTTGAAGCTGCAAGAGCTCCGTAACATTAATATGATTTGTGTATTGTCATTTATAGGTACAGTTTATACGTACTATTCTTATGTAAAAAAAACCTCTTTAAAGGTAGAGAATCTTAGGTCTTATATATTTAGTCTAGAATGGTAGATGTGTTGTTGCAGTACAACTCTGAATTTTAAATTGAGACATTTAAATGACTCAAAAGTCTGGGTGGACTCTGAGGCACGAGCTTTGTAACCAAGTTATTACATTGTGGATCAGCTCAACCCATGTAAAAATCTGTGTACACACATTTAGCAAGTGCAAGACAAACGACAATATCACCTATCTGTTTTCAGTTTAAAAAATTATTGCTCTTCTGCTGCTAATTTCTATCCTTGAACTGGGAATTACTGTACCTCAAACATGATTTGGAATTTCAGTGCAAAGTGAAATTATTCAGTTATCTTCTGCCATAACGTTTGGCTTAAGTATTCTATGAAAAGAAGAGTCTTTTTTTTTTTCTGGTACTGATTTATGAGAGCATTTTAAGGCCAAAGCTAAAAAGGAGATTAAATTATTGCAGAGTACTTACCCTTAGGCTTCTGAATACACTGTGATCTGGACTAAAACTCACTTATTCTGGACTACAGCATCTATACATACACACCAGAGAGATTTCCTGAGACAATCTATTCCGTTTGAGTTGCTCCAGTTAATTACTTTGTACTGATGAGTCTTGAAAGTCAGTTCTGCCTTCAGCAGTGAAACATTTTAGAAAAACAATGAATTTTCTTGAAACAACTTCATCACGAAATAGCACAGTAGAAGAAACAGTGAGAACTGTGAAGCATTACTTTGGGTTTTGAAAACCTTCCTTCTCTTGGTTGTTGGCATAGTACACACGGTGCCAGACCATCCCACAGTCAACACTAGAAGTGTGCTGATTTGCAGCAGAAAAGGATTTGATCCCAAGTTTGCCATTACAGATGTTTGTCCGAAAAAAGCCCCATGCTGCTCGAAGTGACGTGCGTGCTTCTTACCCTTAAGCAATGCTATTGAATTCCTGGGGGCTTGCCTGAGTTGAATGCACATGCGACTTGTTTGCTGATTTGGGGCCAAAGCATGCAAATGCTAATTGAGCATTGCCTTGTGGCCACACACAATTTACATAGTCTCTAGATGCAGAGGGATGTATGTTCTGGTGTCTTACTGGACCACATGCTGCATCTCTCTCAGAGACTTCTTCCTCATTGCTGGGGAATCTTGTAAAATAGCAATATTAGCAATAGAACAGCTTGATCCAATCTGAGTATGTTTCTTTGCTCGTATGGTTTCTGGCTGTGAGCCTCAAGAGTTAATGGAAACTGGCAAAAATGAGTATGTCCCACTAAAGGCAGCCCATGGCATTAAACAATTATGCAAGAATTTTTGCTTGGAAGTGATGAGGGATGATGACATTGCCTCTCAATATTTGACCTTCCCAGTTTCAACTGCTCAATACCTCTTACTGTATGCAGAAATTGCCAAAATCTCACCTAATGAGCTGAAAAATGACACATGACAGATCTGATGGATAACTGTAGCTAGAAGAAAGACTGCTAAAGAACAAAAATTCCCAATTTTACTCTTATTTCTCTATTTTTTTCCCAGTTATATAGAGTGTTTAAATATATAATCTCAAGGCAGAGGTAATTAAAAACTTCATTCAAAGCAAGCTGAAGTCAGGCAAAGTTCTGTTGTTTTTAATGTCTTTTTGGCTCAAATCTGCAGTATATTCACAAAGTTATTGGGTACTCACAAGATCGCATTTTTTTGTTTCTGGGAAAGCTGTTTTGGTCTTATTCCAAGGGGCACTGTTTCATTTCCCTTAATTCCTGGGAGATTTACACCCAGTTAACTCTTTTGACTTCAAGGGGAGGAAATGGTTCCTGAATTAAACTGGAATAAGAACATTTCTAAGAAGAAGAAGAACATGAGTGCAGCCCGCTGTACCATTGAATCAATGTCTAAGAATCACAGAGTGTTCATAAACAATGTCACTGGCTCTTTTCTCTCCTGCATTATTTAAGTTTTGTCTTAAAAGTGCACCACTAAAACTGCTATAATTACTCTAGGAGTGAAAAATAATTCCTCAGCAGCTCCAGTCCTGTTTCAGTTAGACAAAACTCATGTCTTATCTTTGATAAGAAACAGTGGAGATAAATAAGGGAAGCTTTAAATACAGTACCATAGTCTCTTGTTGCAGAGACCTTGGGATCTCTCACTTCAAATAACATTGATCTGAAAGAATATATTGCCAAAGGAATGAAATTGAAGACTGTTATGAAGTTGTTTCTCTAATGTAATTCTCTTACTGTAACCAGTGACATAATATAGGAATGAGACTCAAGCTCTGAAAGCTTTGTGCTTTTTCTAAGAGATCTGGATAAATAACATCAGGTTAGGTTTAGCAAAAGAATGGTAAGCAGGTAGCCCTGGGAAAGAGTTTCTCTGTTCATCGCTTTATGACGACTGCCTGCTCTACTTTACTACTTCCTTGACATATGATATTTTGGCGAGGGTTTTTGATGAGCTGTCTTGTTCTTATGGAAAAAAAATACAGGTATTGTCACTCCTACCATTACTATATGATAAATCTTGGTTGGCTTAATGGGATAATCATAAGGGAGGGAAAGTACTGTGCAGGTCTTTGGGGCAAGGGTAGACACATGAATTTTTAACCTACATGAATTTTTATCCTACAGGACCACAGAGTATGTCACCTTCAGTGCTCTTATTATGCTATTGAGAGTCCCCTTCCCCACCTGATTGGCATTTTTGAGGGCATTTAATTAAATGTCTTCATTTTCTCCCTAGAAAGAAGAAAAAATAACAAAGAAATGCATGATTTTACGAGATTACAGATGAGCTGGAAAGAGTTGGTCTTGACCATGAGTTTTGAAAAAGAAATATTTTTAAGTATACAGAGCAAAAATGCACAGCCTTACAAGACTGATTTCATTTTAGTGTTGTTAAACTGCATGCAAATAGCCTTGGATTCCTACACAAGAAATAGAATACTTTCTAAATGATTTACTGGTTGAACCAAGCCTCTTAATGACTTCATGATCTTTTAGGTTTTATTAAAGAATGGATTTGATTGAGGCCTAAGATATCTGAACTGGCCTGACATATGTAGGGAGGCTCTGAGATGGTTTCAAAGGCTGAATTTAAGTAGGTTACTTTAAGTTGCTGAAGATGAAAGATGAGAAGAGCTTAAGGTTCAAGCACTGATATCCAGATAAAGGCAACCACATGGTATTTGTGGACTTGAATTTGGGCTAGACATCTTTAAATCTACATGCAAACCAATATTTAGACAAATCTTTAAAACCTTATAGCTCAGTATGTATAACTAAAACCCCATTGTTTATGAGTTAGTGTATGCAGGGTGAGCACAGGATATGAGCTTCATGAAATTTTTCAGTTCTAATTTTACTGTGGTTAAATCATAAAACAGCCACTTGGAAAAGTACCTGGGTATTTCATTTGAGGATTATGGAGTGGAGCTGGTGGGTGTACTGGCAAGCATCAGAAAAAGAGCAGCATGAAGTGTGTCTCTAACACAGATTAAAAGGGCTCTATAATCTAGAGGTCTGTGTTGTGCAGCATGCATACACACATGCACACATGCACAAGCTTACAGTAAATATTTACTGATTTGGGAGGGAAATCTGCCTTCAGATTGATTAAGAGGCCACACCTAATTAGAAACATTTATCACATGTTCACTCACAATTGCTTTTTTGTTTTTGCTCTTCATTTGTAATTGCATAAATCACAGGAAAATAAGTATCTCGTATCCAAAATGTCCATCTCTTTGTTCTTTTTTTTTTTGATTGCAGTCAGATGAAAAGTGCTGCTTTGAAATAGAGGCAGTGGCCAGAGGCCCATTGATTGCCTGTAAACAGAAACAAAAAAGGGGCACTGGTAACATTTAGAACGGTTTATCAGTGATCAAAGCACAGGAGGTGCTGTCTAGACAGCCTAGGTGTGGACTAGCAAATGGCTTTCATTAAGGGTCCTCTACTCTGGTGCCATTGTTTCAGCTCTGCTCTTCTTCAGGCCAATCTGTGATTGATTTCCAGAGAGGTGCCCAAATGCCTGTGGCAATGGAATAAAGCTTACAGGACTTTGCTTGTTCTGACAAGGCAGAGTAGCTGCCTATCACATTAGTGCAAAATGACACTTTCATTTACTTCCACAGTGCTTTGAAACAAATACTTTTAGCTATAACAATTGCTCTTTGCAGCTTGAGCTCTGGAGTCAACTTCTTGTGCTCCGAAGAGTAAAAGCATCTGAAATAATTTCTGAAGTATCTTATAGCTAAAATGGGTCATATTCTGATATTGCTGACAGCACCATACTTTTGTCTTTTTGCACAGTCATGGTTTTTGCTTTAAGGATGTATTTTATTTATAATGTTGCTGAAGAGGTTTTTTTAGGTCTTTTTCCCCATACCAATTTTTGTATGCATCCCACATGTGCTGTGCCTGTTTGTAAGGATACTTGGCACCACAAACTGATGTACTAAATCATGGGGCTCAAATTATTCAAATTGTTTCACTACAACCCCTATTGTGAAAATGCAAGACTAAGTTGACTCAGGAAAAGGCCATGCATTCAGCTGGTGCAAATTATCAAATTACTATAAACTAGCAAATTACCAGTGTGCAAGAGCTGCAGATGTGGTCCCTGTTGTCTCTGTCCACTTTGTGCTTGCTTTGTTTCACAGATGACCTGATTCCACAGTTTAGCTGCAGCTGCCCCTAGATAAACTCTCAGGGATGAGGGCAGAGATGTGTGGCAATCCTGCCTGTGTTGATCTTCTCTTTGCTATTTCCTCAGTGTTATTTTTGTGTCTTGTAAATTCCACGAATTCCATCCATGTGGACCTCTTGATAGTAACAATTACCTCAGAAGGGTCCCATTACTGCTTAGAGAAGAATTATATGGATCTCTAAAGCAGAAATCAGTGCTCCATTCCCAGCACTGAGATGCCAGAGACACTGTGACTTCTACTGAAGACCTAGTGGCACGGTAGTGCTTGGATAGAGGGTTCGGAGCTGGATCACTCTTTCCACAGGCTGCTTATGTTACTTCAAAGAACTTTGAAAATATTGAGCATCAGAAATCCAAAATGCAGGAGCAGGCAATGAAATTATCTGGGCAACTGCTGAATGAATTAAAAATCCTGGGGTTTGTTTGTTTGGCTTTTAGAAAATTAATTTTTAGGGTTTTTCAATGTAACAGAGCTTTTACTGTGGCTGTTACCACACAACAAGAGTCTTTGCAAGACTACATTTACTACCACCAGTAAGTCCTCTTTGAATACTCTCCAGACTATGGATAATAGAAGGCATTTATTTTGCAGACAAAATTTTCACAAATTCTTTGGCTTCAAGTGGAAAAGCCTCTTTTTTTCAAGGCTCCTTGAGGGGGAGCCTGTAAAACAGAAGATGGTGAAACTGGCTACGTGGTAGCAGTGGTTGAAGAGGACATTGAAGAGAAAGGGACTTTAGCTTGAGTAAGACACAAAAGGGTTTCACCAGCTCCAGACACCGGTTCAGCCAAACCTGGGTGAAATAAAAAGAACTGTTGTCAGGATGATGTTTTTGCTAAGGGATTGCTATCTATGCAATGTTGAGGGAAGAGCAGCACAGTGTTAAAGGCATGTGCAAAGTCTGTGTGCCATGTGTGTGCCTGTCATGTAAGAGCTGAGCTATAAAGCAAAAGAGTCATATCATTGGCACTGGGAACAGTGGATGTTCAGTCCCACTCTCATAGCTAACCCAAGCTGGATGTATAGGTGATCTCCAGGTGTCACCTCGTAGGAGAGGGGTCTAACAGCAAGCTCTGTTGAGGCTGTGCTCTTGTCGGACTGAAGAGGTTTTGAGGACACAGTGGATTCACTAGTTGTAGTTGCTCATATTATCTCAGTCAATAATCAGTGCAGTTCAATAAGGGGAAATTGCCCAATGTTATTTTTCCCCCTAGAATTTCAGCCTATTTTTTAATTTACATTTTTTACTATAAAAGACAGAGTAAGGCTGAAGAGGAAAATACTTTGTAAATATCTGAGTTATTCTCACTAATTTCATGATTGCTTGTTTGCTCACATTAAACACGTAGGCCATTTGCACTTGGGTTACAAATATATGAATTGAAACATATAAACCTCAAGCCATTTTGAAGTTTTGCACAGGCTTATGTTACTGAAATTGCATGATATATTATTGTAACCATCTCTCTTGTGAAAGTTTAATATTATGACTGGCATTGGTTTAGGCTGAGGTTAAATAAGAGGTTAAATAAAAGGTTAAATCAAGAATTTTGCATACCTAACAAAATAACATGTACCAGGAAGACTGTTAAAATTTACAAAGATGTGTTTCTTTCCTTCGCACTCCCACTCATTCCATTTTAAACCAATTAACTTCTAGTTCATTCCAGATATGGATTCACTTCTGATTTAGAACTATTAAGTATTTTTAGGTGAGCTGAAAATGTGAGGTCTGAAGCCTGTGGGGCATAGAAAAGTTAGTAAAATATTTGTATAAGTCTGTGACTGAGTTGATGATGCAGAAGAAGGAAACCTCATGCTGAAGGAAGTCTCCACATTCTTTTCATGTAAATTTAGTGATCAGAAATGGTAATTTCTTTGGTCTGATTTACTGATTTCCTCAACATTTCAGTGGGGAAGTGGGTGAAAGCTGAGCCAGGAAACTCCTCAAACCATTTTGAATAAATATCTGCTGTTCACTGGAAGGTCTTTCCCAGATTAAATCTTCAGAATTCACACATTCATGGATTATACATAATTTTCTTACCATCATGAAAGACATTGATTGATAGCAGAAAAGCAGTTGGTGAAGTAATTTATAACAGGCTTTCACTGTCCCAGTGAAAAGGGTGAAGATAATGTTCTTTGAAAAGATCTCTCTAGCCTTCTCAGAAAAGATGTTTGTAGCTTTCTTAGAAGTTATCTTTACATGCCATATTTTGGGGAAAAAAAAAAAGTTATGTAAATAGTACCTCATATTAAGAGAAGAAAATGCTTTTCCAAGGAATGATTCCTTTGGATGACAAAATTCTGTGAATGGTAAAATCGTGTGAATGCCTTCTCCCCCCAGAAGGCACATTTGTAAATCTTAGTTACAGTTCCCATTCCCAATCACCAGTGTTGTGCCCTGTTTAGATTTGGATTGTTTAAATGTTTCTGAATGTTCCTGTGCTCAAGTCAACTTTACCATGACTTAGATCTCATTCAAACCAAAGCTTTGTACGTACTACAGTAGATCCTGCTGCTTACCCTGACCTTTTCAAACATAACAGACACAGCTTTTTAACAAGCACATCCTAATGAAATGCCATAGGTCTTATCCAGTCAAAATACCTGAAACATCAATTTACCAGGCATTTGCTCAGAAATGTCCAACAGTGTTTTGCAACATCAGTTTTTGTGCCTGCAGCTGAGGTTTGTCCATTGGTGCAAGTTTTGAGTGAGGAGCTCTTCAAACCATTGCCAAGAGCTTTCCACCATACCTGGTGTGTTTTGCACTGGCTTTTGGATAGGTCTTTGACGCTGTTCAGTTAACCCTGTCCTACTTCAGTGAGTGGCATGGTGGCTACCACATTAGCAAACCTGCTCTGTTTGTGAGCTGTTGTCTTATATGGATCAGCCTTTGCCTCCTTCTCTCTTTCATTATCTCTTTTCCTTAGCTTCTTTTGGTCAGAATAAAATGTTAAGATAGTCCATCAACCACCATGCTCCAGATTACCTAAGATACACTCTCCTCCTTCTCTCTGTCTGAGGCTGAACTACCTCATACTGTGTGTAGCCCCCAAGTAAATTATTATTATTATTATTACTAATAATAATAGTATTAATAATAATTTTCGTCCCTTGCTCTGCACCTGGGTGTCTTACAAGACCTGTAATGAGATGTTCAGTCTCAGATGCTGTGAGATTCCCCTTGCTGCTTGCAGCTCTTGCAGTCTACTGGGAAAAGATGATTTAATCATATTAGAAATGCTAGGTGAACAGGTGTGTCATTTGTTCACTTCTCAGTGCCACGATTCAAAGGGCAGTTCCTGGCCCCAAGTCATTATTTTTCTTTTAATACAAAGTCTCACTTCCAAATGTGTGTTTTTCCTGGGTATTCCCTCTGCTTTCTGACTGTCTGGAATTTTTCTTTTAGAAAAACAATGTCACATTGAATCAGAAAGATCAATTTGAACGTAGACTACAGCCTCACCCAGTTCCTCTTTCTCTTGCCTTCTTTGTCAGAAAATAAACCTTTCCCTTCTTATAGGAGATTTTTTTCTTCAACACTCTGTGGAGTGCAGCTTTCCTTTATTGTTTTAACAAAACAATGCTACTCTCATTCTTTGCATTTCAGAACTTTGGATTAGTTGGTTTAACAGTGATTAATTGTGTTAAACTTCACAAAACATTGATCTTCACATAAAAAACCCAAATGACCTATTACGTGAACCAATGAAAAAGTTATAACTTCAGAAATTTTATAAAAAACAACAAATTCAAATATAAGTCTATGGTCATTTATGATTAAAAATATGCTATATATTTTATAATATCAGTTATTCACTGCTTGTTGACTGCTATTAATATAACAAAGCTTTATTCCACCTTTTCTGTAAAACAAGTGACAGTTTTATTCTGATATAAGCCAGATCCTTCAGTGATGTAAATGGAGACAATTAACATTAGCTAGAGAACTGACTCTTTCTTCTTAACTAGGATTCACTTAGAATTCACCTGGAAAATTCTTCAGTAACACTTTTTTCCTTACAAAAAAGCATGCTGTGGAATTTTAATGTCTCCATTATGTTAACAAAACAATGTGATTATAGTGATGATGGGAATTTGGCTGTACTGCTTGAAGAACATCTGGTTTAAAATAAATATGCAAATTTCTTCATATATGTGTTAATCTGTCAAGTCTAAAGGATGCCAGAGTTTGGTGAGACCAAACACTGAAATGTAGCAATCAAATGGAAGTGAAGCAATCAAATGGAAACTTAGATTTATATCACATAGACCTATTAATTCATATTTACCTTGAATGTAGTTGAAAAAAGCACTGTAGGCTATATGCTGCCTATATACACAATCACAACAGTAACTGAGACCTTAATGTTCATTCTGATTTCATTTGCACCAGTTTATACCTTGTGTAGTATAATTGGTAAAAGTCAATGTATTACAATCAAAGTCAATGCAGCTATGCTGATTTAATCTTGTCCTCTCACACATAAACTGACTGACTTCAGTGGTATTGATTTTATTCATCAAAGCAATGAGTTTGAAATTAACCTTCTTATTATCAATTCCTTTCTTAGAGGAAGCATTATTATTGTACTTCATTAGAGACCACTCCACTCTCAAAAGCTTCCTAAATCATCAGTCACACTGTTTTTATGTGGCTCTAAATCAGTAAAATTTGTATGAATTATTCTACAGCTCCCCAAAATGCAGGTAGAAAAACATATTTTCAATAGATTTGTTCAAGTGTCCTCTCTCAAAACGCTGAGCTATCAGTGGTGATGGTTATGAGCATTCTTGCCACAATTTATTTTATGATGAGTATATTAGGCTATAGAGAGTGTTGGAAAGTTACTTATTTTCAAAAAGAGCCTTTTTGTGGGAAACCATAGGCTCATAGAATCCTAGAATGATTTGGGTTGGAAGGGACCTTAAAGATCATCAAGTTCTGACACCCCTGCCTGAGCAGGGGTATGTCCCACAAGACCAGGTAACTCCCAGCCCCGTCAAACTTGGCCTTGAACACTGCCAGGGATGGGGCAGCCACAGATTCTCTGGGCAACCCGTGCCAGTGTCTCATCACCCTCTTAGTGAAGAATTTCTTTCTAATATCAAATTTAAATCTCTCCTTTTTCAGTTTAAAGCCACTACCCCTTGTCTTGTCATTACATGCCTTTGTAAAAGTCCCTCTCCATCTTTCTTGTAGGCCCAAATTACCTACTGAAAGGCTGCTATAACATCTCCATAGACCATTCTCTTCTCCAGAGGAGAAAACAGTGTAGGATCCTTCTGAGCTTCCTCTCCACAACTGCAGTGGCCCAGCTGAATGTCCTCAGAAACAGTGAGCATTTTTTCTGTAGATTTTCTTAGGTGAGATCTGCTAGGTAAACATAAGATAAAATAAGACCCTAAAAAACACAGTAAAAAATAATAATTTCCACAACTAATTCAGGAAAATTTCATTGTGCCAGGCCTGCATGAACTTCAAATGGATTTCTCAGATCCCTGAAGAGAACCGAAAGAGGTCAGCCTCCTTTACACTGTCCATGCTAGCACACAAGCATGTGGTTATATTGCGTCCTATGAAGAGTCATTAGATCTGTTCAGAAAACCCTGTGAGTCAGTCAAAATATCTCCAGATGGGAAGCGCAGGTCTGTCTAGCCTACAGCACCATGCTGTGATTTAAAACCATGATGAAGCCCCTTGTGAGTGGGATTCTATACATGTAGCTTAGCCTGTGTACTTAATTTTCAAGATGTTTGCAGTCCCAATGAAATTAAGTTTTCAAGGTCTAAGGTTGTCTTCATTTTTATTTAATGGTTATCAGCTGGCTTCTTTAGGTACTTGACATGATTTACATCATCAGGACTCAATAAAATATTTCTGAAATCTTTTTGTACAAAGTTTCTTAAAAGAACTAAATTTTTTTCTACTGACAGACACGCATAAATTTGAAAGATTAGCATAAAGATGCTTCAGAAGCATAAGATAGCATAAAATCATTCATACTAATGAATATGTGAGGTTGAACTGGCTCTTTCTCCAAAGTGTAGCAGTGCTGCCTTAAGTGGAATTATCCTAGGAAAGAGAAATACTTGAATTCTACTATATTAACTTTCGTAACAATCTAAAATGTACATTTTTTTGGCAATAACCATGAATTGCCTGTCTTGAAATGTAGACAAATGTTAAGTATTAAAACACTTTCAGATATGGGAAAATGAGTACATTATGATTTATGTTTCCTTCATTCCTATCACCTTAAATAAGAAAAATGTTTGTTCTCAATTGCCAAATAGCTGTATCTGGTATTTGTTAGATTATGATTAACAATAGCCATTGACAGCTAGCACCTCAGAGCAAGCCAACTCTTCTCATTATACAACTGATAATTCAGACAAGATTTAATCAGACAATGAAAATATACAACGTTTATCTTAGCTACTATTCAGGTCTTTGCAGATTGAGGTTTGTTAGTACAGATGGGCAACAAAACATAAGAAACATTTCAGTCGACCCTGCAGAACACTGTGCAAACCTAGTTTAAATAGGCACCTGTACTTGGGCTGGCAATAGCCTCTTAAAGGGCCCCTTTGCCTGTGTTTTTTTTAATTCTTTTTGTTCTTCAAAGAGTGGAAATATTTTGTGTAGATAGAAAGGATGATAGAATTATTGTTGCTAGGTCCATGTTTCTGGGCAGTCCCTTTCCAAGCTACTCGCAGAGTGGCTTCTGCAACCCCCACCAAGAGCAGCCAGTCAGAGAGAAAGAATAACTTTACCCCCTTACTCATCTCTTTATCCTTTTGTATTTTGGCTGACACCTGCAATGTATTAATCAGTCAGAATCTGGCCTGCAACACAATGTGCGAGAAAGAAACTTACGTTCTATTGAGTGACTATAACGTCTCACTACACTAAACATGCTCATTAAAAACAGGCAAAGCCATTAATATAAAGTAAGAACTGTTCCAAATACTTAAAACTGGAATTGCAGCCAAAGTTACCACAAATTGGAAATGATTATGCTATACTCTCTATTTAGTATGTACGAACACACATGCAAATGCAAGCACATTCATACACAAGGAAATGTATATGCAATTTAGAATCACAGCCTGTGCTTCCCAGTTATGAAGTGCTAGGAAGTGCTGCTCTCACAGGCTCATTCTGATCTAAGAAATGAGTACTTTTATGTGTTGGCTGCATTCTTTCTTATTCTTCCCTTTATTACCGAAATTACAAATAAAAGTAAAGGGTTTTGTTGTCTCCTAAGAAAGGAATGTGTGGTGTCCAGAATGAGCAACAGCAGAAGTAGGACTGCTACTAATGAGTAGGACTGCTACTAATGAGTTAAAGGAATGAGTCTTTGAATTAGTCTTAGCAGCAGTTACTAAAAGACACAAATGACTATGAAATGAACAAGTGCCCTGGGCAAATATTGTACTGCCCACATTAGATTTACAATGATAGAGAAAAGTAAATTATAACCCCATTTTATGATGTCTATGTGTAGATACATTTCTGCTGCATTTACTCCAGATTCCTTCAGAATACTCCAGAGCACTTCTTGTATCTCATTCATTGAGTTTCTCATTGCTACAGCTGGGTCCTCCTGCAGCGAGAGAAATTGCACTGGAAAGATCTCACCCAAAGTCTGATCAAAGCATCTAAGGGAGCCATGGGGAAAATCGGACTTTAATGGCTGATAGGATGCAATAGCAACACTAGCCTGTAACAATATCAGAGAAAATCTGCATTTAAATACAGAACCACACATCATAAATGTTAACAACTTATATTTTCATTTAATGTAACATTTCTGAACCACTCCTGAGGAGACTTTTGTGACCCTTGTTAAGAGACTAGTACTCCCCAGATGGAGAGTTACAGAAATATGCTCCTGTGGACAAAAGTAATTGCAAATTGTATGCAGAATAGACAGTAAGTAGATTTGAAGACCAGGGCCATGAACAAGTAAATCACCTGTGAATATACCAAAGTATTAGTGACAGGCAAGTTGAAAATCCCCAAGCAGATGCTCCCCTAGACTACCCTCATGCAGTGTCACAGAGGCTTGGCCGTGGTTATAACTAGGCAATGAACCCCACTTGTGCACTGTAATTGCAAGTAGGATGCATCACAGGAACCTGTGCACCAAACTGGAAGGAATAATTCCAGCTAGCTGTCTCAAAGCAATATAAATAAAAGATTTCAAGAGTTAGAAATGCTTAGGAGTACCCAATCTTAACAAAAGGAGTAGTGGGTTTTCTTAGTCTTTCTTTGGCTATATCATAGAGTTTAGCTTTGAGTAAGTTTTCTGCGGCTACGTACTTTGCCACCAGCTTCGTCCAATAAAACAGCAGTGGGGATTTTAAAGTGATAATTAATGCAAAAATGTAATTCTGATTAAAGCAATATCAGTCCTTACCAGCTTTACAGAGAAACCAACAACTCAGCAGTTAGGGCTTTATTAGAAGCATGAGTTAAAGATATATTTTGTTTTCTTAAAAAGATCTACCTGTTATTGAGCTAAGGTAAAAAGAGACAACAGGGCTAAATGAGTAACTGGCGACTGTAGTATGATGAGGCCAGAACTTTCTCTGACTTATAAATAGCCCAGCCAAAGTCTCAGATGAAGCGTGCTGGGGTCATACAAAGTATTCATGGCACATGCCAGAATTGCACAATCTCATAATTGTAATCCTTGCATTCACCCCTTCTTTTATTAACCACATTATTTCTTGTGCCAAGCCTGTAGTTAAACTGCACATTCTCTGGGAAGTAAATGTATTATCTTTATATTCAACAAGATGCCTGTGCCTGTAACACTTCTGGGAGCCACGATTCTTGTAGTACAGTTCTATACATTGCTACAGGTTTCATTTCCCAAAGAGTCTTTCTGACACATCGCAATACATCAGTTACCCTCTTCTGTCCTGCCCTGTGCTGCCCTCTCGTCCTTTCCTTTCCTCTCCTCTCTTCTCCTCTCCTCTCTTTTGCTTTCTTCTCTCTTTTTCTATTCTCTCTTTTCTTTTTCCTTTTTCATACAAACATAGCAGAACATAATTCCATATTTATCAAACTTCTGGGTTTACAATCTGCTTAGCAACACAAGCAGCCTCACTGACAATGATCCCAGTGAGAGGACACATTTCACAATAAAGTCATCAGCCATGATGTGGTCTGAAGTTCGAGATGCATGTCCCTAAAAGACATCTTTTTTTTTGCCTACCTCTTTTTGTAAGAGAAATCTGCACCGCTAAATGCATATGTATTGTTTCCATTGGCGCGTGTATATTGAGAATGATATGCCTATAGTTTGCACCTGCAGAAGTACTCCTAAACACTTTGGAAAGCATGTGGAGCTCATCTGTATTTCTTTCTTAAAGTTGGAGGAAAAGTATCTATTTTGTGAAAACAGGCATTTCCTTGTGAAATATATGTAATTTTTGGTTTCCCTCATAGTATTTTAGAGCGAAGAAAAACATGCAGCCTTTCTTACTTTCCAGTTCTCTTTATTAATTTTACATATCTGGTAGAAAAGATGTTCCTCAAAATGTCTTCCATATGATCCATTTGAGCTAATCTTATTGTGAATATCCAATTAATCTAAATTAGATCTACTGAGATCTTTAAAGGCCTGATTACATTAGAGAAATGTGTAGCTGTCTAATATTACATCATTGATTGGACGATGCCAAATGATGATCCATGTCAGTAAGCAGCAGAGAGTTACAAGCATACATACAATCAAGAATTTAATTTGCAGGCTATGTCCACACAGCTAACACAGTATCTCTGAATGTGCCATTACTTAAATACTCTGAGTCCTGATTTAACTTCTGTATTTCACAACAGTTCTTTGAGTCAGCAAACACTGTAAAATGTGTTTTTAGGGAAATAGAAGTGAAAAAAAACCACCTAAGCCATCTAAGCAGTGCAACAGATGCCTAGTTTAGGAGGGTTACAGCACTTTTCCTTGGCTTCTAAACAAAACTGAGATCTACAGTAGAAGACCTAAAGCTGTAGTGATTCTGATATTGAAGAAGAGGGCAGAAAAGAAGAAGGACCATGTCCATGTCTTGGGACTCAGCAACAGAAAGAAACTTTATTACTGCTATGAAAGGAATTACTGGCAGAATAAAGTAACCTCAGCATGAATAGTCAGGGTGAATTGTTCAATAGGCAATGGTTTTGTTAGAAAACAAAATCCCAAGACTGCTTCTCATTTTTTCCCAATCAGCCTAAGATAGCCTAAAATAATACCAGACTGCAGTCATTCTTTAAGATTTTATTGAAAGATAAGAAGAGAAGAAAGTAATTTTAATGTTTCAGAACTGATTACAAACATGAATCCATTTTAGGAATGAGATAGTTATAATGGAATAAGTATTTTGGCTATATTTAGGATTTATGACAGATTTCTAAACAAAACTGCCAAGTAAGAATAAAATTTTACTTGGCAAATTTAAGCTATGTTTGGTTTCAAAACATATGGTGTAGAAATTTGGGAAACTCAGTTCATGGTGCTTAAATTCTCTCCTTAACTTCCCTTTACCATTGTATCAGCTTAGAGGTACATAGTGTATTTTACCTGAATATAAAAGCTGTTTTCCACAAACCCATTCTCCCAACACTCTGTTGCTTCTTCTTAAACCTGGTGCACTATTCTTGTCTTCTTCTGCCTTTATAAAGAGTTTTTAACTGGTAAAAGCTACCATAAATCTTTCTTTCTGCCTCCTTTCCTCTTTTATTCAGCTTCTTTTACTGTCTTTCTCTCTACATTATTTTGTGGCAATTTTCCTCTAACCTGCTGCAATTTGCTATTATCCAATCCTTTCTGCCTCCTACCTTGGATTCCTAAACCCTAATTCCCCCAAATGATGGACAGTTAGAAAGCTAACTGAAGAAATGCCATCATTTTCTTTACAGAAACCAGGCTTAACGCCAAAGTGGGATTGCCTCAAACTCTAATATTACTATAGTTTTTCTTCTGAAAAGAAAAAAATCCCTGTACACTCTCATGTCATTCCTTTAAATTCAGCATTGCGTGGAACTACCAATATCATTGTGTAGAACTGGGAATATTTTCTTCATGGGAAAGAAACTAATGCCAATTTCGTCTTCATATTATATCATTCAGTAATCATGGCATAGCTATTAGCTGCTTTACGTTTTCTAACATCATTGCCTAGTATATACTATTTTTTATTGTGATGCTTCAAATTGACATTTAGTTGAGCTCTTCATGCTTTACGTTGTAATATGCTGTAATTTCATTTTGCTATATTGTATAAATAGCCACTTGACTGAGGTCGTAATTCTCAGCTACCAGAAATCTTCTTGTTTGCTTGTGCAAGAGACTAACTCCAGTCTGCCAAATCAACAGTACATTTTTTCATTGTTTATATTTATTTTCTCTTATAATCTGTGAAACTATGTATAATGTATGAGATATCAGAAGTAATACATATTGAAATATTCTTCATAAATCTGAATCAAGTGTTAAGGTCTTCTTATATTCACAGCACTTTAGAAAATCTGGAGTAAAATTCACTTTTTTTCTGAGCAATATATTTTAGCCTTGGTCCTGGTATTAACCACATGCAATTTTTTCAGTAAGTAAGAATTTATTGCCATTGTCTTTTTTTCTAAATCAGTGGAAGCTTTGTAACCATTAGGCTCCATCAGTGGTGGTACCCTGTTATGACTTGGAGCCTTCAGAGATGGTCCTTTGTGACCACTAAGTAGCAGTGACTGGTGATGACGGATGTCCAGGAAACACTAAGTTAAGTCATGGGTGTACCCATTTACAGTTCAGATACCTCTAGTTGCTAGATGGTTTGTTGGGAAGTCATTTTGCAAAGCAGCACTGCTGCTTAACCATCTTTATTTTTTCTTATATTCTTATTATTTCTTATATTTAAAGATGTGGCTTTAATTTTTCTTTCAAGTGCTTAAATAGAATTTTGCCCCTTTACAAATTAACCAAAAAATGTCAGTATCATCTGTCTTTCCACAAATTATAGTTTCTCTTTTCCATTTAATATTGCAAGATATGGTGCCCTGGTTCACTAGTGCATCATTGCATTCCCCTGCTGTTTGTCATGCCCAGGTGTTGGTTGTCTCTTTTCTTTCTCTTCCAAGGGAAATAATTTTTGGGCAAGGGCCAGATGCTTGTTCTTTGCCCACTGCAAACACTGTGTAGTGGCAGAAGTCTGGTAAAAGCAATTCTGGTCTGTGCTTATGTGCAAATGTCCAATTTGTACAGTTTTTATTGCTGGTAGACATATTTCTATAGTTATTGCTTATCCTCCTGTTTGCATATGCTTTGAGAAGATGGGTCATGACACTGGTGACATGGGTAAACAGAAATACAGACGTTCATCTGCAATGTTGTAATGAGGAAAAGAATCCATTTGGCCAAAATAAACATCTTCATTGCAAATTCAATTGATGAAAAACATGCTAAAATTATGTGCCATTATAAGCCTATATACTATTCAGAGAAAGGAAATTTAATTTTCTGTCACTTTTAAAGAGCAAAATCTGTATACTCATGAAAGCCTTGTATCATACTCTATTTGGCTACAGAGCTCCCATTTTCAGTACTATTATGGTTCCACTATATGCTTCTGTCCTGCTTACTGTAGTGAAAGAATTTCTTCATTGTTAAAGAATGAAAGCAGAAAACAAAATAAAATAAATTATATATTATGCTTCTGCAAAGAAAAGCAACTAGAACTGTTTAAGCAAACTGACCTTTATATTATATTGGAAGAATAAAGGGAGTCAAGATCACCATTAGATATATCTGTGTGTGTGTATGCATTTGCAGACACATTCAACCACAAAGCCTCAGCTGATTCTGCAGAGGCTGTGGGGATTTTCTCTATTTAAAGATGAAGCTCCCAGCTAAGAAAGCTTAAGGGTAGAGGTTGCACATTTAAGGTTCCTTGGTGTTATACGGGAACATACCAGGGTGTAAACATCAGTGATTCTTTTAGGCTCCTGATTTAGCACTTTCTATTTATTTATTTCGTTTTGGTTTTGTTTAGCAAAATCCCCAGCATTTCAAGTCTGTGTGAGAAGCAAAGGAGCTTTTACATAACTAACGTTTATTACTGAACTAATTGACTGGCTCCTCTTTCCGAACCTTAAGTGTTCTCACATTTTAGACAATCACTCTGTGTCTAATTTGTCCACTTTCAAATCGCTTTCCCAACTTTCACTGGTGAAGTCAATAGGTTGTAAGACCACCATGACTGCTTGTGCCGAGAGCTTGGCATTAAGGGAGTGCTGCATGTTTCAGCCTCCATAGCCTGGAGTAACTATTAGTTCTAATTGTTGAATGGTTGAATGCTTTGAAGGACAAACGTATGTCCTAAGGCTGTGGCCCTGATGAATGCTAGGGTTTCTTTCACTTGTCATTAGTAATTGAGGGTAAATTAATATTTACTAAGCAGAGTTTCACAGAAAAGGGAATGCGGGAGAAATCTAAGGAAACAAATGCCAGAGGAGAAAATGTTGGCTCCTTTAACACTTTGAACTCAGTTGACAGCAATTAAAAAACAGACAGTGAAAACTTGGGATAAGCTTAATAATTTTATTACTTTTCACCCCTTATTATAGCAATAATTTTTTCTCCCTTGGTATATAAACATTATGAACATCCCAGGTGCATAATATATATAATTAAAGGGGGACACTCAGCTTGCTAGAACTGTAGAACTGCTGATTTTAACAAAATAGATTTTATTCACAATGTGCAAACATCCACCGTGTCTGCATGTGTGTCTACAGAGGAGCTGCGTAGAACCAGAACAATTCCTATGCAGCATTCTATTTATTGAATAAATCTGAAAATGCATACAGCTATAGATTGTCAGATCAAACTGTGACCTTTAAACATCAGAAGTTCTTGTCATATGATATTTGTACACATACACATTCACACTTTTGTTTCATATTTCCTTAGAGCATCATTAAACCCCTGAAGTGATCCATATGTAGACTGAATACTTAATGCTGATTGAATTAAATATGGAGTAGGCACTACTCAGTGCAAGTTTTTCCTGTCAGCTCCATAAGAGGGTTTTTTTCAGTGTTCAGCTGTTCAGTAACACCAAATGGAAATACAGAACTAAAACTGGCAGGGTGTCCACCCCAACAGAGCAACAGGCATAAAACAGTGTGTGAATAGGGAAGATTCATCTTTGAATGGGAACAATCCTTGATTATCCAGCTAACTCGGAGTCTTGATTCTACTACCAAGCCTATGCCATTTAGCTTTGCTGAGTGAGGTGGGGGCAAACACCCCTTGTGGGAACACATTGTGTCTGCAGGAGCAGTTTTCTGCTAGTGGGAAGACCTCTCTTCCAGCCAGACGCTAGCTTGGATGCTTTTTATTGCTGGGGTGCCATCATACCAGGAGCTGGGCTGTAAAGTGATAGTAGGGTTTTTTTCATGCTCAGACACAGCTATTTTAGACAAGTTTTCTAGCACAGAATGGGTGTAGAACAAGGATTCCTACTGTATTGTGAGGAGGAAAGGAAACTTTGAGTAAAGAGCACATTCTTCCAGTCCTCACAAAGCATGAAGCTAATGTGCCTTGGGCATCACAGACAATGAACCATAGGCTCCTCTATCTTAACTGAAGTGTCAAAGACACGGAAACGTTCTGGCACATGCTAGTCCATGCATTTATATGTCTTTATGTACATCCTAATGTCTTTTGACAATTGGAGCTGGAATTGGGATTGCAACTTTATGGAAGTAAAGCTGCTTTCAGATGAAAGATATCTATCTTGGCCAGTTAAACCAGATTTAAGTCTGCTAGTGCTAAGAAAACAGCATGAAACATCCTTACTGGAACTTGAAAGCCCCAAATAAATGCCACTATACAGCACATGCATTAGATTTGCCTGTCTAGAGTTCTTCAGAATAAAACAAAGCAATTTTTTTTGGTATGTATATTTGATAAGAAATTTTTTTTACAAAGCTGGCATGACACTGCCTCTTTAATCTGGAAACAGCAAAGTCACTGGTGAGACTGTGTGAAATCTCGGCTTAATCTTCAATAGTCATACAAATCTGTTCCTCATTTCATGACATTTCTACTTTTAAGTAAAATCCTTTCACAGGTGGCCCTGCTAGAACTCCATTTCCAAACCTGTGAAATCACAGAATATTCTTTTATTTTTCCTGGACTATATGAGTCCTTGTGGAAGGTATTCCTCCGGTTTCTCTAGATTAAAACTTCAAAACCACCCTCCAAAGTCCCAGTGGAAAATCATTAAACACCTACATGTTCCGCTCTTTAGTGTAATGAATGTTTTATGGAAGTAATGAAGTTTACACCTGGGCCACTGCTAGCTCCCATGCTGCCCTGCCTGCAGCACTCTGAGCTGCCTTCCTTGCCTATCGAAAATTCACATCTGATTGCCAGTATGGTAGGTGTCTTTCTGCCTGCAACAACTGATCTGCTTTTCTCTTTCTGAGGTTGGAAATGTTTTTCTTTAAAAGGGGACATATTTCCAAGGACTTAATTAATTTAGTATAACAAGAAATTAGTCCAAAACGAGGGAAAAAAACCCCAACAAACCAAATACCCCTCTCACATTAACTCCTGATGCTGTGCTATACAATTTCAAAGAAAGTGTGTTTTACTAGGGGCTTTAAGAGCTCAATTTCCCATTAACACCACTAATAAAAATGTAATTAGGAATGTAGTTTCATTTTCTTCGTCCAACAGAGTATTTCTGCATTCTTCCCCAGCACGGGCTCAGCATTTCAGAGGTTGTAGTTAGCAGCCAGCAAAATGTGTCCTTTTGGCAGAACTTACCACTTTATGAAAGATGTGGTCAAGATCCCAAGAAACGTATTGATACCAGATGTAGTCTTGTCACTAAGTCTTAAAGCAAGACTCTCATGAATCTTAAGTTTCCATTTTCTCTTTCTCTGCTCTGTTACAAGGAAAAGAGCCTAAGTGAATTACTGTTGATGTTGCTAGCAGAAGCAATTTTTATTTGAAAATGGACGTCATCATGGGAAAATGTTATACAAGAAACTACGTCGAAGCATATTTTTACTAAATTAGGCAAGCTGAAGTTGTTATGTCTTAATTAAATGAATGCTTGCATAAATATGCTAGTATCTGTAGTCAGAATTGGTAGTTCTCAAGTCAATGCTGCATTGCCAGTTTAGTTTCTAGACAATAAAGGCACTGGCTTTTTAACACTGGTGCTGTACATGTTGCAAAACAAAACAGAAACAATTCAATTGGTGAAGGATTTCAATAAACTTTAATAATATCCACATGTACAATAAATATTTCTGGGCCCTCAAGCACTTGTATTTCCTTTTGAACTTGTGAACAAAAATTGATTCAAGGTGACAAATTTGTAATCCATTATGATGAATGGAGCTGCCTTTTAAAGAAAGATAATGGTATATCATTTATATTTTCTCTGTGAGAAGATTTGGGAAAAAAATAATATCTCAAAGGAAGCCAGCAGTAATGAAATAAAGTAAATTGACTCAATTGTAATATTATTTTTTATGGAAACAAGTGCCACTTAATCAGGCTTACAAAGAAATGCAAATGATACAAAGAGTGCTTTTGGCTACCACAGCTGTCCTTGTAGTCAATTGGTCTAAACCAATATATTAATTACATATCTAACATTAACTAAATAAATAATGAACTTTGAATTACATTTTCAAGCTGGAAAAACAAATGTCATAAGATTAAATAGAAACATGTGTGAATATTTCCAAACATATTTGCAAAGTACAGCTTTGCCATTAAAAGCTCAGATGTTATAGTTTTGCAATACATAACAGAAAACAACTGTTGCACGTGTGGTATAATAGCAAAAGTTATTTCTTAATGATTTTTAATGTATTTACATATTTATTCCCCATTGCCTTGCAATTTTATTAAACTGCCTTCCATTAAAATTCAAAACATCATATTAACAGACTCTGAAGGCAGGGAAAACTGTGCTCAGAGATCATGGTCAGGTTGCAACCAATGCAATGTAGAATAACTTGCAAGATAAAAAGGGCATGCTGAAGATATCCACAGGGTGACAGGGGAATGCAACCTTCAATCCTACCTCTCCTTTTTTCCCTGCAATAACACTGAGTGTCTGTTGTGTTGGAGTAAAGAGAAGCAGTTTGGCCAGATGTGTGAGAGGAGACAGGTTTTGCCCTATACTTATTTGTTTATAAAAGAGTAATAATGAACCTGTGCTAAGGTGACTAGAATGGATACCTGTCAACACAGCATATTTTCACTCAAAGAAAAGAGAAGGCTTTATGGGAAAAGTCACACAAATTAAGGAGTGTTTGCCAGGTAAATGCCACTGGTTTGCTGCACTGACTTGCTGAAGAGCAAGCACAACAGAGATGGCTTTTCCTTTATCTGTATTCCACAATGTAATTTCCAAAGTAGAAAGAGAAGATGATTGTGTATTGTGTTCTTAACTAAATTATGTAAGGTGCCACACAGTGGTGATCTACAGGAAAGGTATACTTTCTCCAAGGCTTTTCGGACCTTAAGTGAAATACAAGAGAAAGATGTAAAATCAACCATAATGTGTAACTAGTAAGAGCTAAGAAAAGCATAGCAAAAGTATGCAATAGTAGTCAGTGATATAAAGCATTACAATGACCACTTCTTGTATGTCTGAAGGCAGATGCTGTTCCAAATTACGTCGCTGTAAATCCAGAATAGTCCACTGAAGTCAATCAATCTACTCCAGATGAGAGAATAATTTTGTTTGTGATCTATTCACTTCAGATCAATTCATATCCATATGTCCGGAGCTTACTCTAGTATTTTTTTAAATTTAGAAAATACCTGAAATGATCCAGTGATCTCCAGGATAATGTTTGAAAAAGCCAGCTCCTCTAACAGGTGTGTTTCTACCTACTATATTGCTATGAGTTTATTGACTGAAATCACAGGCTAAGTTCATATTAAAGGGGGTAAACTGTCTTTTACTTCTAAATTCATGCATATATAGTGGCTTAAAACCATAATCAAGAATGGGCTACTTAAAAGGCCTGCCTGTTATACACAGTTGTCAAAATACAGGAGAAATTAGAGAAGTTTATGGCAAGTCAGCCCTCTGCCTGGCATGTGTGGTGTGTTTAGATCTACAAAGCAAGACCAATTGCAGCAGATCTGTTCTTAAGTGAATGTACATGAATAATGAGCAATGGAAGGACTTCGCAGCTGCCAGGGCTCCCTTCCACATCTCTTTTGTGTCACAGCAGAAAGTCATCATCACAGAAGATTACAAACTTGATTTCCTCTAGAGAGAAATAGGATACAGATTACAGAAACACAACTGCTTTGCTAGTACATCTGCAGCATACCTGAGGGTGAGGGATGGCATTTCCTGTCTGTGTCAACAAAATTGTTTTCCCCCTAATTTGCTCATACATGTACTACATTGCAGAAAGTAATTTGCTTTGCATTAAACCAAAAGTTGAGACAGTCTAGTAGGAGCAGAAATATAGTTGGGGAATTTAGAGTGCTTAAATTAGGCACCTTTCTCTCCTGCATGATTAATAGTCAGATGTCTCCAGAGGGCTAAGGGCTTGTCAGTAGAAAGCAAAAAACTCAGGGATGTTTCTCATCTCTTCCTTGAGAGAGTCCAGACTTTTGACTCAGAACTGTAAATGTGAGCTTTTGTCCATTCCGAACATCAGCTCACTTTGCTAATATAGGCAACTAACCGAGCAAGAACTGCCCTTCTTAAGACACACTCTAGTAGAAATTTTGTGGCGTTTTTTTGCCTAAGAATGTAGTTTTTTGAACATGAGTGTTTGAATATGGGCTTGGGAAGTTGAAAATGTGTAAGATTATTTACATCTCCAGAGGTGATTCAAATTCAACAAAGATAACCCTCTTGCCCCTGTTTAACCATGGGAGCTGATGACCTCTTCCTCTCTCATGAACAGTATTTTTCCACCCAGCTCTTGAAGGTACCCCACCAGGTACCAAATCAGGAGAAGAGTAAACGAGGAGGAATCTGTGCAGTACAGTGGCAGGGACATAATGTGGAGAATAGCAGATCTGCTGGCCCTTGGTCTTTGGTCTTTCAGTGTTTTTTCAGCTGCTCTGCAATGCTGGTTGTGTTTAAGAGATGCATAACATGAATGGGAATAGTCCTGGGAGCAGAGCCCAGTTCTGTCTTTCCAGCTGAGCGCTAAAACCATGAGGCTGTGCAGTCCCATCCACTTCAGTTTGCCCTCCTGCTGATGCTTTGACTTTCGGACACCAGAGGAAACAATGGTTTGACTTCAGTAGGAGGGCTAAGAGTCCCTGTCCTGGTGCCCAGCCCAGGCGATAGCCTGGGATTTTGCCTTTTTCTGTGAAAAAGTGGGCTTAGATTTCCTCAGGGTGAGAAGGTTCTTGACCCTTAATTTGTCACTCCATGGATTAGAGCTGTTTGGCAAAAGTAAGCCTTTCTAGTGAGGGAATGTGTCTATAGCTGTTGCCTTTGGTGCTGAACTCATTACTGGCTCTGTATGAATTTGCTCAGGATACGCCAAACCTGGGATGTCACCCGGGACATAGGTCATGGACAACAAGGTCCAATACTGTAGGTTCTATGCCTTGAAATCCTCAGGACCTCTCCTTCTCCCGTCTCTAGGCACCTGCCTACGCAGACTAAAGAACGTTTTTCTGCACAAGGGTCCCAGCAGCTGCGGTAGATGACAGTCTAACATGGAAGTGTCCAAGCAAAGGTAAACAACTCTGGGATTGAGGATTGCAAAAGACCTTGAGTTCAGCTGCTTTCTGAGGACATGCATGGCACAGAAATGGTGCTGTGGTAGTCTCCACGGTGCCCATTCAGGTGAACTACTGACTTGCAAGCTGTAGGCGTAGCAACATGCAGGCTTCTGGCTGCCATATAATTTGATCAGTCACTGACCTCCTCCTGCTCCCTGGTGTTCATGGGTAGAAAATTGATAACTACAGCCCAGGTGGGACCATGGTGCACTTCGGTAGTCAAGTATCAGGGAAGGACTCACATTCCTTTTAAACAAGTGTTAAAGAGGTAAAGAGTCTGTTTCCCTACTGGTGCTACAGGGACATTGCTCCTCTGATCTCTGAACTCCAAGATGACTGCCTAAGCTGAATTTTCTACAAGACATCCATCTTTATTACAGTACTATAATACGAGACGGAATTTACAGGGCTTTGTGCACAACTGCAGATTTTATCTTAAGTGTGGGCTATTACTTTTCCTTTCCATTACTTTCCAGTTTGCAAGGCTCACAGTCAGTTTATCTCCCTGCAGAGCAAAGGTAATTCCCTTTTTGAGGGGAGTTACACGTAACATATACAAGAGAATAGATCTTCACATCTTTTAAAAGTGATCAAATAAATTCAGTTTCAGTTTTATACTGAAAATCTGCTGAATAGTGTAGTTTTCCAGCAAAGAATGAGACTGTGATAAACTTCTGAAACTGTGATAAACCCTTTTCTAGTGGTCTGAAAATTACAGGAGTCTTAAAAACTCATACAAAGCGCAGCTTTTGTACTTCTCAGCTTTGTTCTCCAAAGTTGTGCTGTTGAACGTCATCTTTTTGGCAACACATGGCAACAGCAACTTACAGTGGCAGAAAATAATCTCGAATGCTGCTGTTGAAACAGAATAAACTCATGGTGTTGACTCCAGCTGCAGCCCTGCAACACTGCCACTGAACAACACCTCTGTGTGTTGATTTTCATGAGTTTTACATGCTGCAAAATTCAGTTCAAATTGATCCTCATCTGTGTCAGAACAGTGATTTTTTTTCCCTTCTGGGCTACTAACTAGAGGAAGCAAAGATAAGGTAAGTGAAATGACCTCCTTAAAACTCTATAAATGTCTTTTTAGAATGAATAGAAAGAATGAACATAACGCATGAGTCTCAAATCACATAGAGCCAGATGTAACTACCAGTGACAGTTGAAACACATACACTTTATTATATGATGCTATTAAATAGCAGGAGAAAGTTCCAAATTTTTAAAAGTTTGAAAAGTTAGAGAAGCCAGAAAGTCCTTCAGGGAATAACTTCTAAATATTTTAAAGGAATATTAGAAATCAGAATGGTGAAGGCGAAAGCAGAGGAAGGAGCACAGCACATTTTTGCAGCACACTGAAAATTCTCTTTCTCTTAGGGGATATTTTTATCTTTCTTTTAAACAATATTTTCTATCCAGAAGAAATCTAGGATAGTGTTTGTTTGGCTTAATATTTCACTGCACATATAATTCAAAGTCACCTTTTCCTAGGTATTACCTGCCTGATTAAAGAAACAACCATGGCCCTTGTAGGTAGAGACAAGGGTGAAAAAAAAGGCTTACATGTAGATTAATAACATTTTTCTGAAGCATGCTGAGGCTTTACATTTTAAGTAACTTATTTCACATTCCAGAGGAAAATCTGTTTTATTTTCCAGAATTTTGTGCAGACCATCCACATATAAGTAAACCCCGAATGTATCTCTACTGTCTTAAAATTAACAGCTTGGCTTTCCAACCAATGTGACCACAATGCAGCAAAGTTTCTGATGTGAAAATGTGGTCTTTTACCTAATCCTTGGTAATTTTTATTTCTGTATGTTTTAGCTCTCATAGCTGAAAGATGTATCTGATGCTTAAGTTCAAAGTTCAATTTTAAAACTCAAATTTAAAAATTTTTCTTCACTAAAGATCATGGAACATTATTTTTTTTTTCCTAAAGGAAATTTGTATAGATGAAATCATGTGGTTGAAAATCTTGGCTTTTGTGTCTGAATGGTGAGTATATGTGCACTGACGTGCACAGCTATGTGCATCTATTTTGTGTGGTTTGGGTTTTAAAACTCTTTGGAGAGCATTGTGCCTATTGCCTCTGAGTGTTTACTCACTTAATTTTTCTCAGAGTGACTGTGAATTGTTAATAAGTCACCCAATAAGTTGTGCTCAATAATATGCAGCCTATATCCTGGGTTGGCAAGAGCAGTCAGAGTTTTGGAGGTGAGGTGAGCTGACAGTTTTCTGTTGTTGGTCTATTCAAGCAATCTGGGAGGTTCAAGCATAAGGTATTACTACTGTTTCAGGGATGGTCATTTCAGATGGGGTATGCTGGCTGCCCTCTGGAAGGACACGTCCTAAGTAACACAAAGCATCCAACAGTGTTGTAGGTGAGCATGCTTCGTAACTCTTGTACTTAAGCATGTCTAAATCAGCCCTGAGACTAAGATACCCTCATGGAAAATGGAGGCAGATGCTGATTTGGAAATTGCATATTATGCCTTGGTGCGGTGATTTAGCCAGGTCAAGTGATATTTACTCAAAAGGGCCTTCTTTTCCATCCTTGAAAATGCTGGAAAGCATTCAGTAGTATAGCATAGCATATTTTAGTTGGAAGTGGACTATTATGATTATCTGGTCCAACTGCCTGGCCATCAGGCCTGACCAAAAGTTAAAACTTGTTGTTAATGGCATTGTCCTAATGCCTCTTAAACACTGACAGGTTTGGGGCATCGACCACTGCTCTAGGAAGCCTCCTCCAGGGTTTATCCACCCTCTCCGTCAAGAAATGCTTTCTGTCGTGCAGTCTAAGCTTCCCTGGCACAGCTTTGAATGATTCTCATGCGTCCTTTCCCTGGACACCCAAGAGAAGATGTCAGCACCTCTCTTTCCACCTCCCTTCCTCAGGAAGCTGTAGTGAGCAATGAGGTTGCCCTCAAGATGATAAGAGTTTTCCTGGTGTTTCATCTAGTGAAACATGCTAGCACAAATGATCTGCTTCTGTTTCTTACTAAGGGCATCCAAATACATTGTATTGTTTTTTTGGATATTTCAATAAAAGGATTTCAAGTAAGAGAATGTAAACAGAATTTATCGTAACAGCAAAAGGAAGAGCTGTGAACAGACTGGAAGATAATTTATGTATTTGACATTGTCTGCTCATATTTGGTGCGTACTGTAATCATCATTATTTGAATTATTCTTTTCTTCTCGACAGGCCTATCCATTATGAAAATTGTTATTGTTTTAATGAGAATAGAAGTTTTTCTGAGTTTTGGGAAGCAGATTATAGCTATTGTTGCTGGTTCCTAAAATGCCTGTTAGGCATTACAATTTTATTCAGTAAATAAAGAGTTTAAACCAATAATTGTTGTTTCTTAGAATGAGCATATTTGAATCACTTCTTTTAGCCTCTGTAGTGCAGGGCCTTTCAGTCAGCATTTTCTATTTCTAGCTACTGCCTGCATTTGCAAGCTGAAAATACTTTAGCAGTCAGGTTATGAATATGAGAGATGCCATAAGTTAGTGATGAAGGAATAATTCAATTTGAACTACTATTATTTTTGTCATATGTAAGGAACAAACATGGGATTCGTAAGACTCAAACCCGCCATTACTGAAATTAAAAGCCAAACTCTTAAAAGCAGGAATAGGAGTAGCCATCTCTGCGGATCAGGCATAGTGGGGTTTTGGTAATGGATAATATTAAAGACACCCTAGCCAAGGTTATCAGTCCTGTGTGTACCCAGTTCTCCTTGATATTGGTGGGAACTTTGAATCATAATATCTTTGAGTATTTCAGTATTTAAGGATTTCCACACAAGCCTGTAAGCTATCTGAGGAAGTTCCTTACATTGGAAGTGTGACTTGCCAGACCTTTTGAAGTCTTTGTGTTTTCAAAGACATCAAAACATTTCTTCTTCGGAGTCATTCAAGGAATCCTCTCCTCTCCTCTCCTCTCCTCTCCTCTCCTCTCCTCTCCTCTCCTCTCCTCTCCTCT
>JAOEHY010033934.1:7022-30594 GCA_025447955.1 Psilopsiagon aurifrons | reverse complement strand
AACTGTTCTTACCTCAACCTGTGGGAGTTGCATTCTTTCAATTCTCCATGTAGCAAACTGCGTGGCTGATTTACGGCTTAAACCATGATACTGGCAAAAAAGATTTAGATGGTAAAAAAAGATAGGTTGTACTTCCCTTCCTTGACAGCCTCTGGTAAACTCTTGCTGGATATCTATGTGCCTTGAGTACATTTTTTCCCTCCAAGGTGTGAGGCTGTGAACCTGTTTCATGAGGACAGTGTTAGCCACTGTGGTTAACTGAGACTCTGGAAGATACTCTCACAAGAGCCAGCTGTAACTTCTGCACACATACAGGGTACACAGGGCTAAGCTGAGACTGCAAGAAGCAAACCTATATCCTATTTCTGTGCCCTAATTTCCAAATAGGACTTGATACCAAAAATCAAATGGTCATAGAGTGCTACTTTGTGGGAAGAATGGGGTAACTAAGCTCGTGTTTGTACTGCAATATGTGGAAAATGTGAAAGGAAGTATAAGCAGTGTTTCATTTCGTAACTGCAGGGCTTTGGAAGGGCAGAAAAAAACCAATCTGAAAACAGCAAAGTGGCTACTTTAGGATGTTTAATACTTTTAAATTAAATTATTCTAGAATAAGACTCATCCTATTTGGTAGACAAAGGTTAAATTTAAAATTGTCAAGATAAAATAGCAAACTAAATGCAAGGAGTTTTATTAAAAAGAGGTTAAATATATAGGCAGAAGTAAAAGTTTTCCAGTTGGAACAATTGTCATTTAAAAAAAACCAACCAAGACAACTCAGAGCAAATATGTATTTCCTGTGTGTGTTGTAGGGGGAAGTCTTCAAAAACCAAAGGAAGGCTGCTCTGGGTAAAGAAAAGGAGTAAACATGCTGTGAGTATATGTTTCTGAAAACATGAAAAATACCTTTAAAATGTTGATATTGTACCTAAATGAGAACAGAAAGGGAGTTCAAAAAAACCCACCACCACCACCAAAATACCAAAACAAACAAACACAAAACCAGGAAAAAACAAAAAAAATGAGTTCATGAAAGAATTGAAGAAAGAACTTAACTTGCAAGAGGCACAGATATGAGCAATGAATCACTTTTCCTGGTGTGTTCAAAAAGTAAGCCTGCTGGAGACCTGCAAGTCCAAGAGGTGAGCAACATGTGAAAGAGGAAACAATAGGTTTTCCAGATGGTAATCCTTTTTGATGGGAAAAGTATTAGAGAATCTTACTCAGCTCTAGTTATTGATGGATGAGGTCTTTGAGCAAATGAACAAGAATTAATTTCCAGACAGTGATGACATTCACTCAACAGCTCTGAAGAAACTTGGTGATGAAACAGCTGAATTATTGAGATCCAAGACCAGCCATTTAAATTTATCTTGGTATCTAAGATGAGTAACATGATGCCAGTTTTAAAACACTATCTTCGGGAAACATCTAGTAAATTCTCTGTCAGGTAAGCTGGAACAAACTTTTCTGAAGAATGCCCGTGTTACATGGACAGGTGGAAAACATCTACTTGGGCTAAGCCTTCATATTTTGCTTTTTAAACTAAACATCAAACAAAAGATAAAAACAAATGTGTTGGTGTTCTCTGAATTCAGTAAACATCTCACCAAAATCTTGTAAGAAATCATGGGCTAACAGGGAAGGTTCTTACAGATTAATAGTGGATTATAAACTGGGGAAAAGGAGGACATGGGTGAAACATTACTTGTCACAGTGGAAGGAATTTGCCAATGAAGTGTCCTATCCTGTGCTACAATATGAATATGCTTTCTAGCATAATCAGAAATGATCAGAAAAAGAATGAATACTGTGGCAACAAAGCTGATGATACCATCTACTGATGATAAAGAGCTTCAAAGCAATCCAAGGATGCTATGATAAAATAGCTGATTAAATTCAATGCAGGTTAATAGATAATGATGCCCTTAAGGGGGAAGAAAACGAAAATGGTCCTAATTTTGCATATTGTTGGATAGCTTGTGAGTTGACTATTGCAACCCTAAATCTCATTCTGAGTGGTAATAGATAGCCTTATGGAAACAGGGGAGCAGCGCTCAATGGCAGTCAAAAGTCAGACGGAATATTACGCACTATTGTGAAAGGGACAGAGAACAAATCTGAAGCTCATTATGCCACTTTGCAAATCCATCATGTACAATCATTGTGAATGTAGTGTGCAATGCTAGTTTTATAAATTAAAAAGAATATTATCAAATGAGAAAAAGCATTTGGAAGAAAGAAAGATGGGGATGATGTAAGGATGAAATATCTGAGTTTTTTATTTTGAAAATGAAAAAAAGAAATCAGACTTATTTGCATGTCCCTCTCTCCTTATTCTCCTTTTATTACTTTTTTTTTACTATTTTCCTGCTTTTTGATCAGTTTATGTGCAGTGTGTGAAACCAAAGTATCAAAAAAGAGGGTACTCTGTAGCCCAGTAAAACTAACTGCTGTGAAGAAAGTAGATTTAGACATCTATATATATATACGTGGAGCACTGATGCTCTCTGACCCTGCAGTCATGATGGAGGATCCAAAATACTGTAAGGATGCAAGAAAACATACATAAGAATGTTGGTGTCCTCAGAAAGCACATAGAGATGATCATAATGTGGCACATTCTGGAAAACAAACGAAAATAAGAATGTGCTTGCAGAAAGAGACAAGGCTTGTAATGGAATTTTATCACTTTGCAAGAGCTTACAAGACCTCAAAACATATCCAAATACAGTAACACTACCACTAGATTAAGATAATTTCTGATAAAGGCAGTGGATAATAATATTAATCTGATATCAAATGGGATTTTTTTTCTGTTTTAGTTGATTTGAAAACTAACGCATAAGCCATGATGAGGCCAAGGATTAAACCAGAAGAGAGAAGTGGCCAAAAGAAGGCAGATACACTTCTGGGCAAAGGCTTCTGAATATAATATCCTAAAGGAATTTGGTAAGTATAGGCTAACATAAACAATGTGAAAACATATAAAAGGCTCAGCATGAAAAGGTGTTTGTAATAATAAAGTAATGGTAAACCCTTTTCACCAGGAGATTCTAATTGCTGGAAGAATGAGAGAATTTTGAAGAAATGTTTGAGGACTTCATCCTGAGGTTAAAAAAAACGAAGTTTTTTGCATGCAAACCTGGTGACATTTACTCAGTTCTTTCATGCCTTGTGTCCTGCAACGGAGTATGATATGCCTGTTGCTCTGGGGGACCTAGAGAAAGTAATCTATTGAGTCGGGTACAGTTGCTGATCTCTATGGGCGTGGGGGAGGAAATCCACACACAATAGAATGTTTTCTGAATAATTCATGTACCCTTAATAACTATGTAAAAGTATTTTCAGTACTGAAGTGGAGGATATCCAGTAAGTAGTACTTGATGCCTGATGTTTGGTTTTTAAAAGAATTATTCCTGATGTAGTGATATAGGTCTGGCAAGTGTCCTGGGGGAAACAGGTGTACAAACATTTTTATGCTTTCTCAGACTGCTGTATTAGGTAACATTGGCACTCAATGCATTTGACAATTGGGAATGATAGAAAGTTCTGCAGTGAGCACTAAGGCCTGGATATAGAACCTTTTGACTTAGGACAAAACTCTAGAAATGCTTTGCTATGGGATCAAAGGAGGCTTTGAAAAGAGCTGGAGCTCTAAGATGAAGTGAACTGAGGAAGCATGTACACTATCTCATGTAATACCATTCCCTGGAAGACCCAAGCATGCTTTAAAGGGACTTCAGTTGAATAGCGATGTTGATGCTATTAGGGCTTGTGCCGCAAGAATATATGTCTAAATAATGTCTTCGAATGTGGTAGAACTACAGGTAAAAACAAAGCAGGAAAATCCATCTGGGGAGCAGAGGGGAAAAAAGATCCCATGCAGTAAGAAAAACAGAGTTGTTAGCCTTGGCTGCCCATCTGTTCTTTTACTCCTCTGAGAAAGCCTTCCCTGAACATGCTGTCACTAGAAAGGTCACCATAAAAATAAATCCATGTGGGCTAGCCCTCATCTACTTTAATAATAGGCCCTATTGGAAGATTAGCTTTTGCAGCAAAGTGTGGGTACAGGTATGCCACTATCAGATTGTGAAAATAGTAAAGCTCCTCCTGTAGAGGAGCATAGGAACAAATTGACAGCTTACTTCAGCTACAGATGGGCAAAGCAAAACTCAATTTGCTGCCTGCTACTGCTTTTTTGCTCAAAGAACTGAAAATATGCATGCCTGCAGAGTCAGAATGTTGTGTCCCAATTGCAGGTGTATACAGGCAGAGCAAAATGAAAACCTCAGCATTCTGGTGTTCAGGAGAGACCCACAATTCATTACAGCAGTGCTGTGCTATAAAGTTACTGTGCTATGATGTTACAGAGCTGTATGTTTCTGTAGTGGAGAAACAGAAATATTTTGAAGTATTTTGTTGGGAAAGATATTGTTCTTGATATATCAACATGCACTGCAGAGACATAGATGTTTTCTTCTCTACATTCAGTAGGAGACAAATTAGTGGTCACTCAACTAGCCATTTTGCTCAGGAAAGGTGTTAGAAAACAGCTACAATGGGTAAGGTGTCATTGGATTAAGAAGGGATGTACTGGTTGGAAACAAGTCCCATGGCCTCTACGTCCATTTTTGGTGTTATTTTCCTAAAATTAAAGGAAATGATGACTTACTCTTGTGTGATAATGTCACAGGAAATCTCAGAGTGTTAGGTTGCAGCCGACTTAAGTTTTCCTCGGGCAAGGAAGACATACTTTCTTTTCAAGAGGTTTTTGGGAATTATTGTTGGGTGGTGTAGGAACTTGCGAGCTGTAGGCAATCAAATCTTATACGTTAAGGGCAACATGCTTTTGCCAGGCTCTTTGGCTCTGAATATTACAGACCTCAAGATAAAGAATGCTTTTCTTTCATTGTGCAGGTGAATATTTCTGACTGGATTAATTTAAACAGGAAAAGCTGCAGAGCACCCCAGCAAAATTACCAAGTGCTTTGTGTTGCAAGCATTCCACAAGGAGCGGTTGGTATGTTCACATCTCCTCAGGTAGAGTGGTTAAGTATGCTCATGCATGTAATGAGGTGGGTGTTGTAAACCTGGGATTTCTGTAGAAACAAAGAGCCATTTTCTTGGTTTGGTTCCTAACTCCAGCTCTCCATTGCATTGCTGTGCTGCTTTTGCAACACCTGTGGTAAAAAGAAAATGTTTCTTATCAGAGAAAATCAAATACTCTGTTTTGCTCCAAAATGAAAGTAGGTTTGCTTTTCCTTATTGCTAAGGGGAATACAAATATGTTACTATCTGCTACTGTCAAGCTGACTTTTTTTTCTTTTGCTTGGTCAGGTTTTTACATTCATTCTTCAAGCAGAAATCTGTTTCTCACCCAGTTTGTTCTATGGCTCTTAGTGATCACCTACTCACCACTCATTTTCAGAGTCAAGGGTTGAGCCTTAATATATGCCTTTAGCCCTTTCACACCAGAGGGGAAGGGACTGCAGCCATCTGCATGCTGCTGAACTCAGTGCAGTGTAAAGCAATGTCCAGCCCTGTATGGTTGCTTTCTTTTAGCGGACCTCTTTTTAGGGCAGAGGGTAAAAGGAATAATATGGTACTTTGACATGTAATTTTGCAGCTAAACTGCAAAAAGAAACATGTAGTTGAAATAAGTGTACTCATGAGATTTTTATTTTTATTTTGGTACTGGCTGCAGTTCTCATCAATGACACAGAGGCAAAGTATATTTTCTGCTCTTCTGTTTGCATGCATTCATACTAGCTTTTTGTGTGGCAAAGCTGAGCTGGGAGCATGTATTCAGCTGTTTGACAATTATGTAGGAGTCATAATGGAAAAAGCCACCATTTTATTTTTGTTTAATACAGTCCTTTGGCCAAGTGATGACTGATATTGCTTGCTTCTGCCTCCATTACCATGAATTTGGCTGTATTAAGGTATATGCTTTAAGAATGGACTTAAACTCGCTAATTACTTTTCAGATCAATTTGCACACTGTCTCCCTCTACCTTAGTTAATATTCTGCAGACTTTGGTGGATCTACAGATCTGATAATGAATAGTTTTTATATAATTCCAAATAATTTAGGAAATATTGAAAGACATTAGCCTGTGTAGCACAAAAAATCATTATCACTTGATGACTTTTAGTGACTATTTAAGTCACTAAATAATTACTACATGAGTTATTAGTTATTCAGATCTTTATGCATTTAATGTGATTTTGAGTGGCAGACAAGTGTGCTAGATTTTTTTTTTTTTCCCCTTTGAAAAAAAATGTCTTAGAGACACTAATTGTCCACTGTTGATATCTGTCTTCTGTGGTCACTGAAATGCATTTTCAATTGCGTCAAATCAAATGTTAGTTGAAGTTCCTAGGTTTCATTTCTGAGGCATTTATAATACATTATTGGCAAACCCTTTCTGGAATCACAGTATAAATGTGTTTGGAAGGACCCCAGGAGATTGTCTATTCCAACTGTCATGCATAACTCAGGGTTGGCTAAAGCAGATTACTCAGGACAGTGTATAGTCAGGTTCTGAATATTTCCAAGGATGGAGAATTCACAACATCTGTGGGCAGTCTGTTCCAGTGTTTGACTGCCCTCAGACTAAAGAAGTTTTTTCTGATGCTTAAATGGAATTCCTTTTATTTCAGTTTGTGCCCATTGCTTCTTACTCTGACACTGAATATTACTGAGCCTGACTCCATCATCTTTATTTCTCCCTTTTTATATGTGCTAACATTGAGATCCGCGTGAGCTTTCTCTTCCACATGCTGAACAGTTCAAGCTTTCTCAAGCATTTCTTTCATGAGAGATGCTCCAGTCTTCATGACCCTTCATTGGACTCACTCCAGTAAATACATGTCTCTCTTGTACTGATGGATCTAGACTTTGACACAGGATTCCTGATGTGCTCTTACCAATGCTGAGCAGAAGCAAAGGATCACCTCTTTCAACCTGCTGATGGTATTCTTCCTGACGCAGCCACTTTGCCATGAGGGCATATTGCTGGCTCATGGTCAGCATGTTGTTCCCTAGGACTCCTATGTCCTTTTCTGCAGAGATGATTGGCCCCTAGTGTCTACTGGTGCATGACCTTATTCACCCGCAGGAGCAGAACTTCATGTTTCTTTGTCAGACTTCATGGGGGTCCTCTCTGCCTACTTCTGCTGCCTCTCGAGGTCTCTTTGGATAGCAGCACACCTATCAGGTGCCTCAGCCATTCCTCCCAATTTCTATCATCTTCCTTACAATGACATTACCCAGTGCCCTCAGTGCTTGTGGGTGCACCCCTGAAGAATCCATGGACTTTTGTATATCCAGGTTCCCTAACTTGTTATTCTTGGTGGGGAAGAATCTCTTTCTTAATCTAGATGCTTCCAATTATTTCAGGAGTCTGGGATCCCTGAAGCCAAGTTTTATGAGTGAAGACTGAGATGAAGTACTTTGATCTTTTCCCACATCCCTTGTCTCCAGGTTTCCTGCCTCATTCGGTGTCAGACTCATTTTTATCACTTCTTATTCTTTTTGCTGTTGGTGGCCCTTTTGAAGCCCTTCTTATTACCTTTCTTGTCCCTTGCTAGATTTGACTTCACGTGGGCATTAACTTTGCCAGTCCCACCCTTGTACACACAGACAGTGTCTGTGTATTTCTCCTGGATGACCTGACCCTGCATCCCTTACTTGCATGCTTCCTTTTTTGGGTATAGTTAGAAGCTTCTCTTTTACCTATGTGGGCCTCCTGCCTTGGACTGACTTCCAACATGTGGGGATGGACCATTCCTGAACCCGAAGATTGATTTCCTTGAAGAGCAACCATTCTGAAAACATTCATAAGTTTGGTTGCAAATAGCAAGGGAGAGTCTCAGAACTGCAAATACTGTGGGAATACAACTATTGCAAAGTTAGCTGTTGCAATTTCTGGGTTAGGTGGAAATACTACAGGAATATGATTTGCTTTCATGTCTGTCTGCACACAGAAAACGAGAGATGCACATTAAAGCATAAACTGAGGGAATCTGGAAAAGCAGATCCAAACTTTTATATGCGGTTTGGACTTTGAACAAAAAGCATCGAAGTGTGGGGTAGCTGGAAATTTAAATGGACTGTAGAAAATAATGTTTGATCTCACTGTTTCTCTAGGTATGATGCAATTCCTAAAGGGCGTCCAGGTCAATGAATATGCCTTCAATTCAAACAAATGCAGCTTTCTAAGATACAAGATAACTTCTCTGTGGTATAATAACTTTGTTGATGCTTCTGATTGGCGTTGTCTCTATCAAACAATCCAGTTTTGCAGATCTATATGACAGCATGCAAACCTGCTTTTCACTTTGCATTAATAGGAAAGATAACACATTTTGCATGTTGTTGCATTTCCAGAGATAGCAAGGGAAGAATAACCTCTAACATTTTGCCTTCTTATGGTGGTCCTCAGTGCTCAGCTGCTGAAATTTGGGAAGGGAGGTTTTTTATAATTTTCCTTTTTTAAAATTAAACTGCACTATACTTTGACATCACTTCCATGGAGATAGATTAGAAGCATTGAATATTCCACTACTGCAGTATAGAAAGGGAAAAGAAAAAAAGAAAGAGGATTTTTGAGGAACAAAATGTAGACTTTTTATGTTAAGATCTCAATTTTAATAAGTAAATAAATTCAGTAAAGAACCTTGAAAATATAAAAAGTTCTTTAAGTGTATGATATTTGCATACTGTAGCTGAGAAGCATGCGTGCTTCAGTGAATGTTAGGAATTTGGGGATCTGAATGCATGAGTCTTCACTTGGGATTGCTGTTTCAGCTCAGACTCACTGTTTGGTTGAAGGCTTATGCTTGTTCAAAATACTTTGTTGCATTCTGCTGTTGCGAGTACATTGGCTTTATAATAGCAATAGATAGAAGACAGACAACTCTTATCATTATTCAAATATGAAAGTGTAAGGAGAATAGGATATGCCAGTAAGAGGAGATAATGATCTATTTTGTTTAATCTGGTTGGTTTAGCACCTTGCAATTTCCTGTGATCTGACTAGCCAAAAAGGTGTGAGTCTGAAAATCAAAAAGATGAGGAAGCAATTTGATGCTGTCCGTCATACATTTTGGCAACAGACTGTGAAAATGTGCAAGAATGTTTGCAAGTGATTTGAATGAGCATGTGGAAAGACATGGATCTGAGGTACCTTTCTTAAAAAAAATAAACCACTCTTAACACAAGAAGAGCTTTCTATGTTCCCCTGGTGTGAAAATTATTAGCAGCTACAGGCAGTCCCCATCTGGGAATTTGGAGCCTACTGTCTGGTCTTTCAATCAGATTAGGTGGTGATGCTAGAAAGAATGAGTGATACTTGGAGGAACTGTATGTAGCTTATGACAACAAAAGACTGAAACGGCAACATGTGGCTAACAGTCCACAGACATCTGGTATAAGGCATTTTTCCTAGGAATTAATTTTTTTTCAATATATGTTCCAAATCTTTCTTTCTCTAATGTAGGTGATTGCAGGAAATTAGATTAAAAAATAACTACTGTATCAAGGTTTCAGTGTCAACTTGACAGGCAAGCAAAAACCCCAGGTTTGGCCTTTTAAATTTTTCTTTGCGATATCTTAAAAAGGCCTAGTGATCTATTGGTTCTGGGCTTTTTGGGGGCGAGGAGGAGATGAGAAGTATTAGATTTTTTTCCTGCTCTATTTTTATGCTTTAAAATATTGGGGATATTGTGGTGTGATTAACCAATGTGATCAAGTAGCTCTGTGTGCTCCTGGGGAACAAAGCAGCTGTAGATCTGGTTCAAAAAAAGAAAAAATCCTGGTGAACAATTTTCTTTTGGTAGTGAATATCTCCAGTGGTGCAGAGCTGACACCGTATTTCCAGTTCTGTCTTCTTTCTATCTGGGGCTTAAAGAAATTAAAGAGGACAGACAGAACACAGGTGCCACTGTATCTAGTTCAGGCATTGATTATTGTAACTCATGAAGAAGGTTGTAAATTATTGTAGATTTAATGGGCAGAGAATTTAACTTCTTCCCTTCGTTTTGCAAGTGTTTTTCCTAGGAGGATGTAGGGAAGGGATATGGGAGGCTGGGATTTTTTTCAGTCTGCAACTGAAGGGATGGGAAAGTTAAATATTTAACAAAAGAATTTTCTTTTATGTACCAGTAGTAGATTTGTTCCGACTGAGAAATTGCATTCAATTTGCACATAGCTCAGAAATTGTTGCTTCAGTTTCAGATGTAAAAAACAGTTTATTTGACAGGTTGTTTGGACTTTAGAAACTTCATATGGTTTTGTAAGCAATAATTCAATTTTTTACATATTTTAGCTTTAATATTGGTTCTTCGACAGACAAACAATGACATAAGAGAGAAAAAGCATTTTGAATCACCCTAGATAATATACTAATATATGACCCTTTTTTGGCTGCAGTTGTGCTGGCCCGAGAAGTTACCCCAGCAGTCTATCGCTGTCATTTGCTGGAGTTTGCCATCTTCTGTGATCTGCTGGCTGAGCTGTACGTGCCTGCTCACTGACTTGTTCTTCAATTAAAATTAAATAGGCTATGCTAAATAGTAGTCTTGAAATTGAGATTTTTCTACTGGGCATTTTTGACTTGTGCAGTAACTCAGATGAATTCTTTTGTGGGTGATCAGAGAGGGCAGTGGTCCCTGAGCATGTCTGTAGTCAGATGTATACGACTGTATATGACCAGGTCTATCTATGCTTGTGTTTCTAGTATACAACTTTCATCTCAGCCTATGTAGATGTAGCACTGTGCTTATATCCAGCTATTCAAGGCCAGGTTGAACAGAGCCTTGGGTGACATGGTTTAGTGGAAGGTGTCCCTGCCCATGACAGGGGGGCTGGAACTAGATGATCTTAAGGTCCTTTCCAACCTTAACTATTCTATGATTCTACATGCATGTTCCGTCTTGCAACACCTACTAGTAGAGATACAATATCACAGCTGCACAGCTTCCCTGGGTTTTGTAACTGTTCTTTAAGCAAGTGACCACTCAGCAGGAAAGGAGTTAGAGTATTGCATGGGCCATCTAGGAATTACATGTGCAATTTCCATTTGGACTGCAGCTGGTGTTTGTTTTGTCCATGCTATTGCTTAGGATTCTAAAGCATTTTGTTCTTGTCTTCCTCATAAAAGCAGTCTTCCCTCGATATATATTCAGAATTACAAAGTTCCTATCAAATATATAGCATCATAACTCTTTTTAATCCTTTTGGGTGTTTAATGCAACATCCCCTTAGCAACTTATGCTAAGCACTTGAAGGATCAGGGTGTCACAGCCTATCCCATTGTTCCATTATGACATGAGTAGGTATGGCTCCTAACTGATGATGTTTCATTTGAAGAAGTGTTGGGTAGCAACGAGTTGCCCAAACATAAGCTTTCATTGCCAGTTCTGATGTCTTCAACAGCTGACTTCAGGTGGTCTCCATCAAGGTACAGATCTCTTCCAGTTCCGGGGCCATGCTGATGTCTTGGCTGTACTAGATATTTGAAACAAGCACTTGTTGCCTCTGTTTAGCAGCTGACATTCACCCATAATGTCAGCGACTTCAAAGGTAGTTGGTAAGTCTGAATGTTCAGTAAACTGGATGGTCTGAAGAAGGAGAAGGAAGATTTGCTCAGAAATCTTTAAGAACGTATTTATGTTTGTTTGAATTGCGAGGTAGAAATTAACTAAATAACGTAGAAAGTCAGAAATAAACTAAGGCAAGAAAAAGAAAATTGAAATAGGCAAAGAATTTATGTAAAAAAAATTAAGAAGTAATTCATAAACTTAAAGAAAAAAGCATATTCTTCAGGAATTCTATTAGCAATCAGCAAAATTATTAAATTAATGAAAAATCTTAAATTAAATTCTGAAACTTTAAACTGTCTTTAATAAGAAAAAGAAAATGACATCCTCAGAAATTTGTGTAACTTGAGGTTTGCATTATTTTGGAGTATATCGTCATTAAAATTACTCAAACATGCGGAAGATGAACTTGCAATTTTAATTGATCTTTTCTGTTTCTTAGTTCTACAGCCTTATGATCAGAAAATAGTTGATAAAAGGCAAGAGGAGGTCTGTGTGTGTATAATCTCCTACTCTAGATAATAATTTTAAGAGTTAGCAGTAAAACCTATCATGTAATCTTCTAAAAATTATTTGGGAATACCTGGGGTCTGCAGATATACTGCTTTTGTTTTCAATGTAATGTTAGTCTTAGGAGAGTGCCATCCCAAGGAAATTCCATCAATGTGGAAAACTGAGCCTTGCACTGTTACAACAAGCTCTTCAGGTCTGGTTCCCACAGAATGGTCCATCACAGAGGATGCAGCTGGCTTGAAAACTGTGCCACTGGCTAAAGAGAACATCCCTGTTAGTGCCTTCCACACACCTTGTCTCCTACTTGGTTTAGACAAGGACACCATTGTTTTCAAGCAGTTATACAAGGGGAGAATGCCTGCAGACACGCAAAGGATCTCCTTCACCCGAGGCAGGGGCTTGCCATGGTGGAAACTGCCAAGAGCCTATGTGAGAGGTACTAGTGATCTGCTGTAGGTTTAAAAGCCTGCAATGGCAGAAAGATGGTCTGGAGAGGTGGAGATGTTTCTGTCTTGGACTTCAGGGATTCTAGGAGCCATAAGGTAATGTTTACAGTGATAAATGGACTGAATACTGAAATATTACTAAAAATACTGAAGTGAAACTCCAAAACATGTAATTGCCAAGGTCAGGGAACACAAACACCTTTTTTTCTGCTTTCTGACTAGTGATACTGTGCAGCTCCAGATATTGCAGGCACATGTGTGTATATCCTTCAGAATGCTCAATGGCACCTTATGACCTCTCTTGCAGAGATTTCATATTTTTTGCTTTTAAGTTGCATTTCTTGATGTTTCTTTAATAGCTGGCAGCTGTGAGTTCCCTGACTGTTCCCCTGTATTGCTACCAGGATACCTTCCTGGTAGCAAAATTTCAGCTCAGCTCCCTGCAGATGTTTACCATGTCTGCACTCTCAACCAGCTCACCAGCTGCCCTGGTTTACCATCTGACATAGTATTACTTTTTTATCATTGTTGTTTGGTGGCTTTGCTTTACTTATTTTTTTTTTAATAAACAAATTGTAATAGTCAACTCATCAGAAGGCTGCTTTGCAGCTCAACAGACTGGGAATTTACACTTTGCCATTTGGGAGATATTTTCCTTTTACCAGATATTTTGGAGTTCAGGGGGATATATGGGTAGCATTGAAGGACTGTCTTAGGTAGAGGATTTTAATGCGACATGGTTCATAATCATATAATTTGCCTCTTATGTGTCTCTCTGTCTCCACACTGGAACTCGGGAATAAATTATTATGAATTTGGCTATGGAATTAGGCCATTCCAATAAACCAGGGAGCAAACCAAACTGACAGACTTGTAAGTTTACCTTTGAACTTGGTTCACTTTCTGAATAAATAGCAACAGCAGCAGCTCCCCTCTTGTCCACGATGTGTTCTGACTTACATAGAAATAGAATTAGATTGAAGAAATTCTCTTCTTTCACAGTCAATTAAGGAAGCTGATTAAATTAATCTTTTACAAAAGCTGGGCACTCAAATATTTTGCTGTGATGATGATTTATGAAACTGATAAGTTCTCCTGTGTTTACATACAAAAATATTTCTCAGGCAATATAAAAGTATGCTTTATCACAGGTCTACATTATGATGCATGATTTTTATGGATTATAGTACATTTTTGTTGAGTTGATCTTTAACAACTGTCTTCTGTAAACAATTACATGGGAAATGTCAAGCAGCATTCTTTCTAAACGCTGTAATTTTATGGAAGCCCTTCTAAAATGTTTATGAGAATAGTTATGAGTTAATGGGAAAGGTGAATAACTTTAGCAGAGATAAAGGACTTCAGCAGTGATGTGTAAATGCGCACTTGCAATTAGGCTAATCAATGTCTTATTAATGAGTGTGTAAGTAAACAAACATCTTCTGTGGCTTTGTTTAATATGGCTATAAAAACAAAAGTAGCTGAATCCATTTTTCCACCTTGTGTTAATTTTGCACTTTGCCTATAAGTTATATAGAAAGTAAATGGTATGTGATTATAGTGCTTATGGCAATTTTGCCCCCAATGTTTATGCTTTTATCTTCATGAATATTGATTTTTTTTTTCCATTTAAATAAGTAAAGGAAATGAGAAATATCACTACATAACCTGTTCTATTTGTTTGACTACTAACAAATGTGTTCCACCTTCGTAGAAGAATTTTATATGAAGTGATGGCACAAATTAGTTACTCTTATCATAATCTTTACAATTTCTTTTCTTTTTTATTTTTCTTTTTTTGCATTGATGATGTGCTGTACTATGTCACAGTTTATGAGCTTTTATGTGCCAAGGATATACATGTGTGTGAACAGTGCCTGACAGAGTGAGGCAAGAGATTCATTAGAGCAGTGGACAGTGGTAGCAGAAGGAAGTAAATGTTTTGTCCAAAGAATAGAAAGAAACCCCAACCCAACTCCATCCCAGAGCTTGAAATATTTTGCCTACTGTACTCTGTGTGGTTACCCAGGTCTTCATTTTCTGATTTCACAAGAAGTTCTAAAAATCCCTTTTGTTCCCTCCAAGGAAGACAAATGGGTTATCACATTCTTTGAAAATGCCCCTGATAATCAGAAGTGTAACTGTAAGTGTGTGAACTGTCTAAGAATGATAAGTGTATTGTCTCTAATCTCATCCCTGTCTGTGTTGTGGCTATATGATAGACATACCTCTCACAGATTCTTCTGTGTGTGTATGTGTGTGTGCGTGCACTGTGTGTTATGTGCATGGGTGAACCAGCTATTTCTCTTTCACTGTGTGCAGTTATCTCAGCAAAATAGTACAGGCTCCGAGGGTCACTTTCTTTGCTTACACAATATGCTCAAAGTAATGCAAGCAGTTGCTACTCTATTAACTGTCAGGCTAAAGTTATTAAGAATCAGCCTTAGGATGAGGAAAGTACACGTAACCTATAGTGTACTTTAAATCAGATAAAATTGCAGCTACAACTTAATAAAATTCTCATGTTTTGAATAGTCCCTGACCTGAGAGCATAACACAACAATTAATTGCTAGAGTCAGGTTGGCTCAAGCATATACCACTAACTAGACATAAAGCATTTTAACAGAAGATTAGTACAACCTTAGTACTAATAAATATAGAATGAAAAGAGCTTGTGGTGATATAAATACACGTAGTAACAGGCTGCAGATCACATATTTAAAGAAAAAAACAAAACCATGCCTGTGGAAGGCTTAAGCCATTAATACGAATGCTGTGTGCAGTCAAAAAAAACCAAAAGCCTACAGAAAAGATGGCTGCAATAACTACAACCAGGGTAAGCAGGAAAGGAGGAAAGTGCTGTTTGACAGTCTGGAGAGAAATAAAAACTTGAGAGCAGGATTTTTGTTTTTTATATATTTGAAAGCAAGACAAAACGGTTCATTGAATGCTTGACTTCCTATCTTCCTCTTATTCAGATCACTAGATAAAATGACCATTCATTCTTTGATTCTGGAGCAAAGTTTTGAGTTTGAAGTTTTATACTTCTGTTAAAAAGACAAGCAAACAAAACTGCATGAAAAATACAAGTGAATGTCATTCAGTGCAACTATAAATACCCAATAAATAATAAAAATTAAATGTTTGGAAACTATAAAAAGTCCATAAATATCATCAGTATGATTCTGAATGTGCTTCAGTTTTGCACAGTTCATGAAAAGGATGAGAAATGCAGAATCATGTCATGTTGTTGCTTCAGAATTTAAATGTTCTATACAAAATATAATAATTTTTACTATTGTCATTCAGAAATGCAGTTATAAGAAGAAATACTCTGAAAAAAGTCACTAATAATATGTCACATCTGGACTTTAATGAAATATTAATACTAAGTTATGATAAGAAGAGTACCTGTCTCTCATCTTTCTTTTATCTAAATATTTAATATTTAATACTTTATAATGGAGATAGAGAGTAGACCAAAGTAGAGGTTGATACCATTTTATTATGCATGATTTTATGACCAGGTAAGAGTATTTGAAAATATTTAGAATATTATAGGATCAAATACAGAATATTTAAAGCTGTGTAATGTATTCTGTAGCCGAATCTGAGATGCTCCCTGACACATGAGACTGTAGATAAAAATGCAAAGCTTGTAGGAGTATCTACATCCATGTTCTTTACCGGTCCTTTCGAGCTTGACATTTTCTGTGTTTCTATTTCATTGTTGTCACAAATACAGCAAGGTTGGTTTGGTGTGTGTGTGTTTGGGTTTATTTTTCTGTTTGGTTTTGGGGTTTTGTTTGGGGTTTTTTTACTTATTAGAAAAAGTTCTGCATTGAATGACATGTCAGATATGGAGAGTGGCATAAAGAAGTCTAAACCTTATCAAAATGTTAGAAGAACACAATGTCTAAAACTTGATGAAGTGTATAATTGGCAGCTGCATAGAGACAGGTTTACGTATAAAGTGATCCTACGAACAGTGTCTGTTGAGTAAAAAGAGTAATCAAATGCTGAAATGAAAAATAGATTTAGTTGATGCTGTATTATTTTATTTAACTGATACATCCTGTTGGACTTTGCTAACTTTATTCTTCATGGCAAAACCAAACCACATAACTACTAACCAAGGACAATACTAAAATGTTATAGGGTGCACAGAGGATTACATAGACATTATTTTCAAAATAAAAATGTGTATTGAGAGAGGATACAGCTTGGAAAAGAGCTTGGAAACATGTAAGGCGGCCACAGGAGCACTTTAGGGAAACAGAAAAGTTCTGGATCAGACCCCTACATGGAACTTAGCCATGAAATGCTTGACAGTTGTTATTTCAACATATTTTAGTACTTTGACATAATATCATGTAACAGTAGTTTGACGAAGGGTCTTTGCCACTGCAGAATTTTGATCTTTTAAGTTCTTTAAATGGGAATCAGAAGTAACCATGCAAAACTAAATTGTAATCATGTGAAAACAAATTTGTGACAAATCAGAGACCTCATTGTTTCCTTTGAAATAGTGGAGAGTGCATAACATGCATTCAGTTTGGACCCTGCAGGTCTTTGATGGAAGGAAGCAAGTGTTTCTATTACTTGGTTCACATTTACCTTTCCAGGAAGAAAAATTAGGCTACACCACCCACCAGAAACTGTTCGTGGTGTTTAACTCGTATCACAGAGTCCAATGTTTCATTGTCACCTGGTATTTCTCTGTACATATTCCTCTGTTTTCTGCTGCTGAGTCTTTGTAACCTCTTGGGAACCAGGAACAAGTTCTTCTGGCTTTAGTCTGTGTTTGAAGCAGGTCAGCAATACCTGGCATAATGTAAGATTTGACAGTGATTTGGCCTCAAAACCCTATAATTTCTCTCTTTAAGTGAAGCTTTGGAGCAGAAAAGTCTGTTCCATGCTTGCGGGGCAGTTAACTCCCTAAAGAGAGCTATGATAGCCAGAAAGACAAAAATACTACTTGGGTAATGCCTTAGAAGTATGATTTTTCTGTTATCCAAACAAAATACTGCAAATTTAAAACTGAATCTGGAAAAGCATCTTTATATTACTTACAGTAATAAAATTACATGATAAAACCATTTTTTATAAGTGTGTTCTTTTAAATCTACTGAAAAATAGATTAGTTCAAATTATTGTTACCTCAAAAGCACCTGTTCATTCAACACATAAATAAACCCAGTTACCTGTACACTTCATCAAACAACAGATTTGAAATACCAGACAATATATTCAACAGACAGATAAGTGCCTAGTGAGATTTTTCAGTTCTGAAACTGCTTGAAACATCTCAAGTCATCTGGATAAATGTATAGTACAACCAGACATGAGTAGGTAATTAAGAGTAGGGAAACTTAAGACTCTAAGCTTAATTGTATTTTAACAGGAAGTTTTACTTATGTAGTGAGAACAGCTAAAAAATCCACCATCCAGCACAGGTTAGCATTAAGTGGAGTGAACAAGCCTAAAATTTCTGTTTTGTGATCAAAAGAAAATGACAACTTTTTTTAGATAAAAGGAGGAAGTAGCTTTGAGCTATTTCTTAAGTTAATATTTCTACCCTTATTTTAAACGCTTTGTCTCAACAGTTTAAAATCTTACTCTGTGGGCAGCTTTAAGCTCCCGAGGAGTCAGAAATAGCTAGGTGTGCTCTGAGCATGCCTGATAGCTCTTGTAATTACACTGGATTTAACAACAAGGGAAAAAAAACACCCCAACCAGCCTTACACTAGCATTAACTTTTGTTATTACTGATGAGTAATGAGGAACCTTTCCCAAAAGAAGAGCATCTGGGTTCTGGGCTATTCCCAGTCTGTGGGAGTTTCATTTCGCAGGTGAGACTGATACTGATTTTGATGGTCTAAATTACTCATTTAAAAGCATTATGCAATTGCAAATAAAAATATTTCTAAATGGGCAGTAGGTGTCCTGTCCCCCCCCAGCCCAGTGTCAGTTAGTCAAGAATTCTCATTAAAATAATCTTGACTTAACTTACCTACCAAAACAAGAACCAGAAATCCTTAGAAAAAGGCAGTGTGACTATGATGCTTAAATCCCAGACCTGGACCTCACTGTAAAAAACAGGCAAAGGAGGATAGGAGACTCATTGCTTCCTTGCAGCAGTTTGAAGTGTTGAGTCATTCAGCAGTCAATAATGAAATGGGTAGCACCCTCAACTGCACATATTTCATTCTTAATGTAAGCTCTGTTGTTCTTTTGGGGGATCAATAGTTGTGTGGAGTGGCTCCTTCAACAGTCAAGCGCTTTTTCACATGAGCATTTTGTCTGGTGCCCTCTGTGAGTTAAATGTACTGGCTGATGGCCTTCTAGTCTTCTGGAGCTGGGCACAGAAAAAGAATGTCCCACTAAAGGCTGAAATAGTGAAGTTACTCTATCTTTTACAGTTTTCCTGGTGTATATATCCAAGATTACTGACTTTCTGGTCATTTGACCGTTCTCAAAACTGTATGCTCTAGTCCTACTACAGTAAATGCTACTTGAAACAATAATAAAATAAAACAGGATGTAGCATTTTGAGAGATTAAATATTTATCCTATCATGAAAATAAAAATAAGGATGTAGAACAATGAAAGGCTATGACAAAGAAAGACTAGCTCTCCCTACTGTATATGATTTAATGTCCTTGGTTCTTTATATCCGATTAATTGTGGGCTGGGATTTTGAAACAGAAATGTGCGTTTTTTGATGTTCATGTTATAGGTGGCATAATTTTTAGGTATAAACTGGATGTGGTGTACTAGAACACTAACAGCGTTTTTGTGTCATTTTTTTCCTTTATAAATACTGAATTCATTGATATGCTGACGAAAATGGCTAAGATGACCCTTAGGTATGTGCACAGATGATCAATGACTAGGTGATTTTTACCTCTTCAAACTGAATCAGTGAGTCAGATATTGAAAAACTAAATACCACTCTGCTCTCCACAGTCTGGCTGTGGTCATATTTTAAAAGTGAGGCTAGCAAGTAAATGAGCTGCAGAAATGATGTAAAGGCTTTTGAAGGGCAGATTAGAAACCTCAAGCTGTTCAGCTGAGAGAAGGAAAAACAAAAGGTTGTGGTATCTTGATTACTGTGTGTAAGGATTTCTGAGGTGAAAAAGATGCTGGTTCTTGAAGAGATCTTCATTCTGGCTGGAAAGGCACAGCAAGAGTGATTCCCTGGGAGCTGCTGCCATGCAGTGAGAGCGGGCAAGCTCTGAAGTGTGCTATAGGATGTATGGGGTGTTTGTCACTTGGTGCATCTTGGCAAGACATAGGGCAAATGTTTCTGCTGTTGTTAGGCAAGCATTACTTTAGCCAAGTTAAAGTATTTCAGTGCAGCATAGAATAGCTGGAAGATGCATAATGCGTGTTATTGTAAATCAGACTGAGCGCCTGAAGGATCCCTTCAGGGTTTAAATTCTCAGATTATTTTTCTTTAAGGACTACTTTCTCCTTACCTTTTACACTTTAGACTTTGTCCTTGGGTGCTCAATAGACAGTCGCAAGCCCTGGTTCTATTTCTGCCTTTACCTTAAGCCAGTAATTTAAGAAGTGGAGTTTATTGCCTTTAGATCCAGGATACCCTATTTCTGTATGTCGTGCATATGTTTTCTTAAAACACCTCTCTGAGATCAGTGTCCCTATCATTTGCTCTCTGGACTGTGAAAAGAAGGTCATGTCCCTTGGGAAACTTTTTTTTATATTTCTGTTTACTACTTTTATGAAATAGAAAGCTTTTCAGGGAAAAGTACCTGCTTTTTTAAGCAGCCTCTGTCGAGGCGTCTTTCTCTTCTTAAGATAATCCTAGATATACTGCTGTTCTTTTAGTCCTTAATTTTCTGAATAAATCAAATGAAAAAATGTAATATGTTTTTATTGGTCAGGCTGTCATATTTTATGGTTACGAGATTTAGAATAATGGAGAGCTGTTGTCTCAGAAATTGGACAAATGTTGCTAAATTTCTAATTTGGATAGTTGGGAGTGAAAGAAAAACCCTGCTCAAAAAGAGAGGCTTAGTTTATAAAGTCTGTGGGGTTTAAGAAAGTCTAATGTGGTGATGAGTGTTTTTTGAAAGAACATCCCTGCAGAGAAGAATGTCCAGGACACTGCTATCAGGAACATCTGGCAGTGGTAAGGCCATCTGCTTGCTTTCACCCAGTTGTAGAATTCTCTGGAGGAAAAAGAAATTTCATCTGTGTAGGGCAAAATGACTGAACAAGGAACCAAGAATTGTGAGCCTCTCACTAGGGGTCACCTCTAAAGAATGAGCAGATGCTGTGCACCGTACCTGCAACAGAAGTCATAGAAGTCTCTCACAGGCTTTCAGCAGGAACTATTAAATCTCACAAATTTGGACAACAAAAGAAAAGCATGAAATAATTGGATAATTTTCATGTATTACCAAACAGTATTGTCTTTGTCCATCACTGCTGTCAGTAGATGACAGTGGTAGCCTTTTCCCTATCAGCATGCTTTCTGTCCCCTTACAGCTGACTTTCTCCAAACCCTGACTCCTGACCTTTCACCTCAGTCCACGGTTAATGCAGATGATGGATGAGCCTTGTTAGGCTCATGAGATGTGCTGGTGCGAAGGAAGAATGCCAGCGGGCATGTTGTGTTTGTCTTATATTTTCATAAGAACAAGTTGGCTTGAAAACAGGCAAATAACTGCTCAGGCTGAGTGAAATAAATGTGAATGCTTTGGTTCTCTGCCATTCCATGTTGAATACTGACCTATCAGTAGGTAGGCAAAAGTAAGCAAGACAGGAGACTGAAGGAAAGAAGGAACGGACCAGTTGAAAGCGTAAGGGAAAGGCATTCAGTTTTGCTGTCTGAATCTGCGCTCAGGGAATACAGCCTAGTCCTGCCAGTAGCTAAGTACCATACAGCTGCTCCCTCATTCCCAGCTAGTAGGATGGGGGAGAAAATTGGAAGGATAAAAGTGCAAAACGTCATGGGTTGAGATAAAGACAGTTCAGTAGGTAAAGCAAAAGCTGTGAGCAAAGCAAAGCAAAAGAAGGAATTCATTCAGCACTTCCCAGGCAGGCAGGTGTTCAGCCATCTCCAGGAAAGCTGGGATCAGTTGCATATTGCTTGGAAAGACAAAAGCCAACACTCTGAACGTCCTCTCCTTCCTTCTTCTTCTCTCAGATTTATAAGCTGTGCATGGTACCATATGGTATGGTGTATCCCTGTGGTCAGTTGGGGTCGGCTGTTCCAGATGTGTCCCCTCACAGCTTCTTGTGCACCCCCAGCCTACTTGCTGGTGGGGGGCTATGAGAAGCAGAAAAGGCCTTGGCTTAGTGTAAATACTGCTTAGCAACAACTAAAACATCAGTGTGACCCACATATTCTCACCCTAAATAAGAAACACAGCACTGTACCAACTACTAGGAAGAAAATTAACTCTATCTCAGCCAAACACAGCAAATTCAGGAGGAGAATAAAAATTCAGTTCCAGTGCAGTATGAATAGCTGTTCACATTGTGAATCACACAACTGAAATGGAAAAATAAAGCACTAAAATTATGAAATCTGTGTGCTGTATTTTTTTTTTTCTCCAAGCAGTTTGAACATGAATTTTGCTTGAAATTTTTTCTAGTAAGAGAAAAGGTATGAACTTGTCATAAAATCTTGCAGCAGATCACACATGGTTGAGGCTTTTTTTCTTCTTTGAGAACCATTAGGGATTTTTCTGTTGTTTTGCAGGTTTGTTTGTTTTGTTTTGTTTTTTGGTTTGGTTTTTTTTTTTTTTTTTTGGTGGTGTCTTTTTTTTAAATAGAGAATTATTTTAATATTTTGCTGAAAGTAGGAGAAAGTAAGAAGTTCACTTTAATAATTAGATGTCAGAATGGCAAAGATGCCTAAGGAAGGAGTAATCGGAAAGACAATTTCTTGCTAAGGTAGTAGATAAAACTTTTATTTTAGTTCTAAGAAGTATGCTTTATAAGTCTAAATGTTTTCTTAAAGATAATTACAATGAATCCAGTTTTAGAGCTCTTGGTGGAATTTTTCCAAGACTCTAAGGATTTAACCTGTGGACTTGAATTCAGAAGTCCAGATAATGAATAGCTCATACAATATCCACATAATCAACTTTTTTATGTTTGTCAGGCCACTTGAACAAGAAAAAATAAGTGTATTTTGAAAAAAAAACCTACCATATTTTCTGGCAAGGCTTGTTATTTCCTTCTTGTTATCATCTGTCATATTTAGGTATTTATTCAGATAAGTCTTACTCTGCCAGTCCAATGCCAGTGGCTTGTATTTCTCCTGCCCATAGCCCATTTGGCACTATCACCCTTTTTCCTAAAGGTGCCAGTTGGTTTCAGACATTTAAATTGCTGAAGGGTGGCTGTCTTAATAGTCCTTGTTTTAACATGATTTTACTTGCTTGAAAAACAAAATGAACAGGAAAGACCCAGATTCTGCTTATAAAATTTTGTTTACCACTGAACTGCTTTTTCATGAAGAGGTCATGGAAAGGCAGTTGTTTTCATACTGTGCCAAGCAAAAAAAATTAGCTGTAAAACTTTGCAAATATTGGTGTTTTAATCATAGAATCATAGAATCATAGAATAGTTAGGGTTGGAAAGGACTTGCAGATCATCTAGTTCCAACGCCCCTGCCATGGGCAAGGACACCTCCCACTAAAACATATCACCCAAGGCTCTGTCCAACCTGGACTTGAACACCGCCAGGGATGGAGCACTCACAACTTCCCTGGGCAACCCATTCCAGTGCCTCATCACCCTCACAGTAAAGAGTTTCTTCCTCAGATCCAATCTAAACTTCCCCTGTTTAAGTTTGAACCTGTTACTCCTTGTCCTATCACTAGAGTCCCTAATGAAGAGTCCCTCCCCAGCATCCCTATAGGCCCCCCTCAGATACTGGAAGTCTGCTATGAGGTCTCCACGCAGCCTTCTCTTCTCCAGGCTGAACAGCCCCAGCTTTCTCATCCTATCTTCATACAGGAGGTGC
>JAOEHY010033933.1:0-61888 GCA_025447955.1 Psilopsiagon aurifrons | reverse complement strand
ATATTTTGCCCAACTTGTATCCCTTCTTTAGGACAATATTCCACTTGCTAAAAGACTTTAGTTCATTTAAACATGAGGAATTATTGCTGTGAAAAAGCAGTGACCTTGGCCACTGCTGGAAGGGCTCTAGGTGCTAGTCTATTCTGGCACAAGCCACCACCAGGATCCAGTCTAGGCATTCAGATACCTGGTAGATAGAGGAATTTGTCCTAGGAGACATAGCAAAGACCTGATTTGGACCCTGCTAAGAGTCAGTCTCCTGCTAGAAACTTGGGCTACGTGTATCCTCACTGGGGAGTAGGGCCTGCCAAGAAAAACTGGACTGTTACCATTGGCAAGCAATTAATGTTGCTGAAAAATTCAGAGAGGGAGACTCAGTTCCTCATCAGGCATGGTCTAATTTGATTCGTCACTTAACTGCTGTCAGGGACACTAAGAGGAAATGAAGTGATTGATTGGCCCACTCCACGCCCAAAACACAGTTTCCCCACTATGCAAATGCTGCCTGCCATTATGCAAATATTACTTGGCTCTGGTATACAGACATTAAACCGAACTATATTTACATAGGTTGAAAGCTAGCTGCCTCAAACTGAAAAGGCTATTATGTGTAATCTGGTTTGGGCACAGCCCCAGCATGCACTTTGTCCTGCCTTCCCAGGGCAGCCCTGCTTCACGTCTCTCCCAGGGCCACATTCTCCAGCTTGAAGTCCTTGTGGGAGTGCTTTGGCAACCTCTTCATAGCTTTTTACCCACCTTGAATTGGATGCCTGTGTTCATTTTTACTGAGTCTTCTTCAAAATTCAGGCTTCCACTGAAATCAAGGGAATTGTGACTGGCTCGAATAAAGTGTTACAGAGTCAGAGAAACATCTCATCTTTCAAAAACCGCTTATCCTCACCTGCCTACCTTCAACAGAGCTTGGCATACTGGGTAGGATCTTGCAAGTCTGTGTGGGATGTAATGATTAAATTAGGCATCTGAATGTATTTCGAAAAGAACTGCAGCTCAGATCCTCAGAGAGATCTCTTTGCACTGACTGTATGTGGAATTTAAGCTTTTACTCTATGAGTATTAGGTCAACATATACCTAATGCAGGTAGGTGAAAATTTAAGGCCTAATGCAGTTGAAGGTTATTACTTGGTCTGAGGATAGGAAATCACAGTAACAAGCACAGGTGAACTGTGCTTAACATGGTTTGCCTTCTACTATACTTCTATAAGTTTCTATTTTGCTAACAGAAGAAGTTTTAGAAACAGGATTTATGCTCAGAATGGCCATTAGGTTCTATTATATTGCCATTTTAAAATAAATACACAGGCAGCCTTTCAGAGGGCTTTGAACCTTGATTTATTTAGATACCTTGCATGTTTAATCAAAGAGAGCCATGATAGCAAAGAACACATCATGCCTCCTTCCCGCACAAGTCCATGGAGATACATGGGGGTCTTTCTGTAGCCTAACTGCAGTGATATTAACTTGATATGCAGACATTTTATCCAGTCTTTAATGTCTCACCTTGTACCTACATATCAGCCTTTAGTCCACTGTCACATGTTTTTGGGTAGCTCTGTAGCTAGTGCATGAATGTAAATGTAGGTAGGAAGGTTGCACTGTTGTTGGAACAGATGCATCACATTTAGCTTAACAAAAGGGTCAAACCTGGCTACAGAAATAAGTACTAGCTGCATTTACTCTTCCATCAAAAGCTACAGGGTTTCACCTACATGTGGCATGCCAGCTACTTCGGTATCCTGCACACCTAAGGAGAAAAACAGGCACCTTAAAACACTAGGCAAGCAGATTATGTGGTCTAACTGCAAACTTTAAAGCCTGAAGTCAGTTGTTAGGGTTGTAGGATTTTGAGTACTTGAAATGCAAATAGTTTGTGTTTCAGGTTGGTTGGAACTGCAGCAGCTGAAGCATTTCAGCTTTTCAAATCTTTTCTTAAGCCTTTCTTCATTTTTATGTATGGGAAACTCTAGGCCAGACCAACACTCTGGAAGCAACAGCTGGCAGCGATGCAAAGGGTAATTGAAACAGCTTTAAAAAAAGTTTCGAGAATGTGTAGAGCAGCCTCCCTTGGGGAGAAGCTGGACCATGATGTTGTTTGTGGGAAACTGCAAGGATGAGTTTTGAGACCACCCACAAAACCAGGCAATTTTCAGCAGCATCACTGTAGATTTTGTAACGTGTGAAATGGTAACCACATATTTCTCATCCAAAATAAGAAAGTGACTGACTGGCTGGTGTGCTGAAGATGATACCAGGACTAACAATGCAAGTAATTAATTTCAAAACCATAAAATGATAGCTGCTTTTGATTTTATAGTTGCTGCCTACAAATAGATTGTGTGATTTTCATTAACTGATGTCCAAGATACATTTAGTTAGAACATAGTCGGTTAATGTGTGAAAATATAATTTGTAGACTGCAGATTTTTGCATTTTCCGATTCACACAAATGGGAATTAATAACTCAGGTCTCAGAACTGTTTGGTGAATTGTCATTTTCCACAGATACATCTGGAAGATAAAAAGCCCTAGTGTCCAGTATTGGTTATATATGCAAGGAACAACAAAGGAAGTGTATCCAGATTGTCTGTCTCCATCCTTTCCCTTCCCCTCAGCCTGCTCCCCCAACTCTACTTCTGGTTTTTTGCCAGCTATCTGAGAATGAGGACATTATCTGAGGATGAAAGTTACCTGAAAGAGGAAGTTACCCAAGGACGGAGAGGGATCAGGATGTACCGAATAACTGAGGGCTTACTTTCAAGCATTTGTATTTTTAAAAAGGATTGCCTTTTATTCATTAAATCAACCAGTTACTAGTGTGTAATTTATCTAATTGCAAAAGTTAGGGTAAGAATTGATTTAGCCAGATGTTGTGGGTGCTAGATTAGAAAACTAGATTAGTAAACCTAGAATACCTTCCTCTTCCCTTTTTGTCTTGCCATGCAATCCTGCATCATAGAATCATAGAATCATAGAATAGTTAGGGTTGGAAAAGAACTGTAAGATCATCTAGTTCCAAACCCCCTGCCATGGGCAGGGATGCCTCTCACTAAACCATGCCACCTAAGGCTCTGTCCAGCCTGGCCTTGAACTGTCCTCAGACCAAATATCGGCACAGATGATACATGGTGCCTCAAAGTAGAGATACTCTGGTGTAGGGAAAGGTGGGGGTAGATCTCTTTACCTGCCGGAATCACCTGGTTTAAGCCACCGAAACTACATAGATATGAATGAGACTTGGTCTGAGGTGGTTCTAACAATCAGAAGTCAAAATTTTTTAGCAAAACAAGCAGTTGGATGCTTTATAAATTATTTACACTGTGTGTGTTGTGTCAATATATTGAAATCTGAAATCTGTAGTTGATGACTACACTGGTAATTCAACACCTAGTAATATCAGCAGTAGCTATGCTGCGGTTGTAGCAATATTGCAGAGTTCTCACCAGGATCAAGAATACTTCTAAAAATGGACAGTTTAAAGCAGCTCTGCTGAGCTCCTCATTCATTTTGGTGTGGTACTGCTTTCTGTCAATCTTTCTAACTTTTGTTATCCTTTTGTTTTCCCCAGCAGAGGTGATGGTGACAAGAACAAGCAGCAGCCAGTCAGATAGCAGTGGGTTCATGGAGGAGCTGCCAGAACCTGTAGGTTTCCAAGTAAGAGATGAGCAATAGTCATCAGTAGGTCTGTGGAAATTCAGTAACCCTGGCACAAATAACAAATAAATACATAAAAATTCATAGAGTTGTGAAAGCTTCATGAAAACAAATTGAACCTCCTGTAAAACCTCAGAAGGTGAGAAGCTTTGTCAGAACTTTGTGAACCAAACTGATGCAAGATTGGTTCGAGGCTACAGCCGTTAGGGAAGAAATACTACAAGAATCTTTGATTCTTTGGTTCATTGAGTATTTAAGATGTATTTAAAGATGTCTTGGGGTGCCCAATGCAAAATAGTGATAGGCAAACCAGTGTGATAGAACAAATGTAGCATTTCAATTTGTCTTGTTTCGGTTTTTCTCTCCCTTCAGGATGCTTGTTCGTCAGGAAAGATTAATTTTATTTCTGATATCCACAATCAAGAAAGAGCTCTGTCACACAGGAGAGGTTTTCCTATGCTAAATCAAGATTTTCAACAAATGGCAGATGATTGCGTTGCTAAGGTCTTTATCACAGATTGTGAGAGCATTTTGGCAGTACCTGGATCAATGAAGATGTGCAGCAAGCAGGGAGAAGAGACTCATCTGCTGCTGACTGCAGATAACAGCACGTATCAAGCATGTAAAGCTGAGCCACAGAGTTTTGTCCAAGAAATGTTATGTGACGAGGACAAGAAAGAGGAGAAGACTGAAAGAAAGCAACTGGATAAAGAGAGGTGCATAGAAGTTCAGAGGCCTTGTTTACAGCATGATAGTGAGGATGAAGGGGATCCTGGCTTCTCCAAATTTGATTGTCATTTATATTTTAGTAAAGGACACAAAAAGGTCAATGTAACCTTCACTGAATTGAGTGATCTAATCCCTGCTGTCATCAATGAGAACAAAATTGGTGGTAAAGATGAACATAAGAAGTGCTGTATTGAAAAGGACAGTGGAGTTGCATGTAATGAAGGTGCTCATGGAGGCAGTACAGGACATGATAAAGGACCATGGTGGGTTGCGGAAGTCGTCAGCAAAGATGATACCCTGTTTGCAGCAAACAAAATGACAAACAGGCAGAAGTTGTGCAAAATGGATGGTGATTCAAAAAATACAAGATGCTCCCCCGAAATGAGAGTCCCAGAAACCCTGCAGTGGGGCTCAGCACTACAGAGTGGCAGCAGTGTGGCTTCTCTGCAAGTATCACAGAGGCACCCCTCCTTCCTAGCAGAAGAGCCTGGATTAAGTTCATCTGAAGATCAAGAGACTGGTAGCACAGGGGAGATGTTAGACGCTAACAAATCAGAACAAGGAGATGCTGTCCAAAATGGTGAAATGGTTTCTGCTTCCCTGAAATCTGTTACTGTTCAGATGTCTTCAAGGCTGGAGTTTACTCCAAGAACAAAGGGCACAGGGCAGAATGCTCCTCTTGGTGAGTGCCTTGCTAGGGAAGATCCTATGGACTTCTCCAACATGTTAGCGCACTGTTCTGAGGGTGCTCCTCTCATACAGTCAGACCTAGGGGCTTTGAAGGGTGGTATGAAACAGACCACTGAAGCCTCCAGCCAAACTGACATCCCTGCCAGAAAACCCGGGTGCCCACCACAGCTTTGTTCACCCCATACTCCTCTGACAAAATCAGCCTCTCTTGACAGCATTGTTTGTGGCAAATACAGGTCACGCTGCGGGGGTGAAGCCTCTGGCACCAGCGGTGTGCAGGGCAGTCACTGCTGCTGTTGCCGTGGCTGCTGCCCATGGACCTTCCCCGTGGCTGTTTCTCCCCAGTGCCCTGTGGGCTGCTGTTCAAACTATGCCAGTGCTGAGCTGCACCTCTTGAAAACATTGGTGCTCCTGCAGGACACTGCAACACATAACCCTGCTCCGGTGAGTAGCTTTCTTCACGCACTTGGATAGCTGACACATGAGCTATATGTACAAGCTGCCTTTTTCCTTCCTCTCCTGGTATGCCTGCTTCTCTAGTGAGACATGTCCTGGGAATGTAACTGGGAAAATGAATGAGGAAAGAAACACTCATTTCTGGGTAAAAATGGCAAATGTATCTGTGTGTCTTCAGCTGTGCCTCTTTTAGTAACTTACGTACATCAGTTCAATCTTAAAACGGTTACTATGAGCTGGGTGATAAAGTTTACAACTCAAATGAGAAACTGGAAGATAAGTGAGTTCCTCTTCAGAATTGCTGAGGATTCCCCAAAGTTGTGAAAGACTCAGGCTGTCTTGTGGAAGAAAGTAAGCAGGGAAGTCAAAAGTAGCCTTAGCATTCTCAGGAAAACGTGGTAGAAGCAGCATAGCTCCTGCTAGTTTGTAGGCGTTTCCATTTTTCCTCTTCTATTTGCTCTTCATAAGGACACGAAACTTGAACTGCTGTACAAGTTGGGGAAGAAAATTATTAGAGAAAAGTTTCAGAAATTTAAATTGATGAATTTTACGCTTCTGCATCATTGACTATATCATCCTGCAATGTCTTTGAACAGTATATTGCAAAGTACGCCTTTTGTCAGCTGTCTCGCTATTGCCACAAGATGGCAGTGAGTCAGTACCTTATGCTGGGCTGAGAAACTTTTTCTCATTTATTACCGTTTTAACAGCCTTCTAGTGGGGGCTAATGGTGATTTGTCTTCTCTAGTCTGTGGACAGGGAATGCTGGAGGAGCAGACTTTTCACTCCACTGTTATCCAGCCTGGTCTGGTGGAAGTACAGAGGGCGGGTTGGGTCTAGATGAGCTTTAAGGTCCCTTCCAACTTAGTCTTCTGTGATTCAATGATCTGTTCTTAGGAATATGGCTTCACATCCAAGTCGCTGTGCAATATGTGAGTGAATTTACTGACTATTAGTCACTGCCGAGTCACGTGCCTACTTTGCATTATAGATGAAGTAGTTTCTACATCTTTTACTGAGACAAGTTTGCTCAGGTTACATCCCCTTTACCAAAGGCATGCATGGGGAATGCAACCACCACAGAGCAACTGCTGGAGAGTAGACTTAACCTGCTTACATGCGCATTACTTTGAAAAAGGTCTTGCATGAGAGTAGTTCTAGAACAGTTAATCCCCCCTCCATTCCTGCAGAGTGTGAACTCTGAATGAATCCATGTGAACTTGTGCACTGCAATATACCCAAAAAGTCAGTGCCAGGGGAGCTGCCTGTACCTCATCTATAAGGTCTAGCATGACTTTGTACCGTGATTAGATTGTGGACACTGCTCATTTGCACCCCACACACTTCCATCTAGGAACAAGAAAACTGTTTGAGGATCAAGATTAACATTTGGGGCGGAGGAAAATGGACAATCAGCTAATATTCAGCCTGCAGGTGCTCATTAACACACCAAACTGCCTCGCAGGGGTGTGATTGTTGCCCTGATCTGCAGCATTATGAGCTACAGTTGTGCTCCACATGGAGCAGACACCTAGGAGAGCTCACCTTTGCTGCAGTCACACAACTGGCCGTATCAAACTACTATTAGTCTCCAAGTAGCCCCTTCTGGTGCAAACCCATGGCTGTTGGGCCAAGACTTTTTCATTTGCTGCTATGGGATGGTTTATTCTGGGTCACTCATGTCAGGAGTGTGTGTACATAGCACCTTCATTGAAATGGAGATTGAGGTTTTTCAAATGCATGGGGAGCAGCTTTAGCCCTCTGGTTGAGGGAGGGCTTCAGCATGTTTCAGTTTTTGCTGGAACTGAGGGAGACATTCCAGCACAAACACAAATGTCATCATAGGATATGATTGCAGGAATCCAAAGAGACTAGGCATTTCTATGCTTTGCAAACATGCCTCTTTTTCTCTATCAGTTACAGTGATCAGTAATGGATTGCAGGTCATGCATTGTCTTCCTATGGCTTACTAGAGACCAAAATTCGCTAAGATGGCAACATGCCAAACACCTTCTTGCACTTCAAGCACTTTCAGCACAATGAAGGGAGCATGCTTTCGGAAGGCAGACAGTATTGCCTCCCAAATCAGTTGGATGCTGTCTGCAATCTGAAATCTGTAGTTGATTACAGTGGTAAGTCAGTGCTTGGTAATATCAGCAGTAGCTATGCTGTGGTTGTAGCAATATTGCAGAGTTCTGGCCATGATCAAGAATGCTTCTAGAAATGGACAGTTTAATGTGTCCCTGCTTAGCTCCACATTCATTTTAGTGTTTTGCTTCTTTCTGTCCATCTTTCTAATTTTTCTTATCCTTTATTCTCCCTGTCTGCATTGCTGCCCTGGACAAGGTGTGAAAAGTCAAGCAAAAGTTTCCGTGTGGCTAGAAACTCAGACACTGATGGTCTCCAGCTTTATTCTGATGGGCTGCTATTATTCTATTAGTCCTGTGCTTCAATGTAGTAGCTTACAAATCTGCTTATACTTTTTCAAGTGCCATTCCTGGTCATTTATCTCCCCTGCACTGAGACATTCCTAGTGTAGATAGTTGCATCAGGGTGGATGTAGATGATCAGTCATACTAGGTAACCTTTTTCTCAATGAAGAGTAATGGTTATATTTATGGGAGAGATCCTCTGACCTATTAGAGATATCTACTTCTGGATCAGAACAATTGCTCAGTTGCAGCACCTGCAAATAAGTTGCTGTAGTAAATATCTGCACTTGGTTAGATGAATCTAATTTTAGGTTCGTAACTGGTAATAGATTAGAAATTACCAATGTAACGCTTGGCAGAACCCATCATGAAAGACTCTTTTCCTTCTCATAGCTTGTATTTAACTTCCTTCTCTCCCCTTCTCCCTCTTTTGCTTTTTAAAAACAGTCCAGTGGGCAGTAATTTAGCATATCATTAATCCATAACAACTCATCCTGTTCAAATATAATGTCTGACAACAGGCCGATAACATCAGATTTTGGCACATTGCATCAGATCTTTGATCAAAGTCCTTTTCCCCTTCAATGGCAAAAAGGAAATTCTCAGGTAGTGCCAGGACTTGATCCTACATGCTTTAGGGGAAAAGGTGGTGACACGGATGTGAGTGGTGCACCCAGAATAAACTCACTTGAAGTGCCATCTGGACTTCCATGGCAGATACTCACAGAGTTCCTGTTGTGCAGGTAAGAGGAGGATCCATAAGGTTTGGGCTGTCAGCTTCAAATGCACTCAACATGCAAGTGCTCAAAGAAAGGAAGTAAAGTGGGATGTCTTCTTGCTTTCTTGTGTAGTGTACCCTCAATGAGATAGAAGTGATGAAGAGCTCCTGCCAGCGCTTCCAGGAGAAGCTGGATGAGATTGAACAGCACCTGACTGAACAGCAGGCACTGTTTTCCAGTGCTATGCCAGATGAAGGAAGGTAATGGCAGCCCAACACACTAAATCCAAAACTAGCATCAACAAGAGCCCACGGGTGCATGTAACATGATTGGTCGCTTGTGGTACCACAGCACTTCTGGTCCGAGAGGTGCAGCTGTGGGCATCCAGCAATTGGAAATCTATTGTGATGTGGGTTTTGCTCAGAGGATAGTGAGCTTCTCTCTGCATTGTTCAAGGCTCTTAAATATAAGGATCCTGAAAGTGAAGATTGCTCCATAGATGTAGGCTAGTTTTTTAGCATGGAAATGTTTTAACAGCAATAGTAACACAGGAACAGTTCTCAGTCAGCTGGAGCTTGGTGTCCCAGGGAAGGAAATGGGGATGATTTCTGACAAATTAGTCCCTTTAGGCCATGTATTTAGTGCTGATAAACAATGCAGGGGCAATGGAGGAAAACTTGAACAAGCTCTTCATGGACTCAGCCCAAGTTCACAGTGATTACCAATAAGCCTCAGGTTCACAAGAAGTCACAAGGGGCTTCCAGTCTCTGCTGCCTGAAAGTAGGACATTTATGCAGTATTCATGCTGGTGATAAATCAGAAGTGATAAACCTGCCCAGACTCAAGCTGGCTCTGCAACTACAGCGTGTTTTATCTTGCAACTGAGATAATCAAAGAAATGAGAGTCTAGCAGAGAAGGGCTGTTATTTATTGTTTTGTAAGATATCCTGTGATCATGGGTAAAAACAAGACTGCAATGGAAGGAGATACAGGCATTATGTTGGAGCTGAAGAAGAGGTTGTTCACTGCTCACTCAAGTGTGTTTTCACTCCTATCCCTGCAGGGAGGAAGCCAGACACCTGCAACTCTTACGGCGAGCTGTTCGTCAGGAGGTTGCAGAGCTGGAATTTCAGCTGAGGGATCAAGCTTGCCAGGTCAGGGAGAGCATCCTTATGGTATGTTGAACAAGCCACTGCTCTGGGTTGTGAGGAGAGAGTTTAAAGCCACTGCTCTTGGTTGTGAGGAGACAGTTTAAAGTCTGTCCTGCTAGTCATTGTTCAAAGTGCTGACTCTGAGGTACAGCTGAGCAGCCCTTTCACTGCCAAAAAAGAGCAGGCTTTCCAATAACAGACTTCAGCTTATGTCTTTGATCCTCTTTCTGCTTGGCTACAGTGCTTGAGCTCAACTACCCAGGAGAAGTGACAATACTTACAGAAGTGTCTGCATCCTGCTCTGTTCTTGGTTGGTAGAGTAAGGTGACAGGCAGTCAGCCTGCATAATCATTGAGAAACAATTACCAGTCTGGTTCTTTTCTGGTCCAGCGCTCTGGTCAATAAGGAGGTAAAGAAATGATGGTCAGGGGACTTGTCTTTAATTCTTCCCTGACGAGCTTAGGTTAGAGGGTCAAGATTGCAATGGCCACAGACTGAAGTCCATTTGCAGATTTTCCATTAGGGAACTAGGTCTATCGGTTTGAATTAAATGTCCTTTAGGCTTTTCTCTTCCTCTTTATGGCAACATCTCATTTGCCAGATATTGCATGTCTTCTTTGGACAAAGCAGAAGAAGCAGGCATGCTTCATAGACTCTTGTGTATCCTGCTTGATTCCTTTTATTATATTTTTATTACTGCAATATGCTTTTCCTTCTATTTTCTCTGCAGCAGCTGGACCAATTACTAGCAGAACAATCCCATCTGTTTTCTGAGCTCGGACTCTCTGATTGGAAGGGAGAAGGAAAAGTCCAGAATAAACAAATGTTTCCAGATGCTGCTGACACTGAGCATCCTCAAAGTGGGTGCTCAAAAATGGTGTTCCCAAGAGTTCGTAGCAAAGCCACAACAGCAACAGGCTCACTATCTGCCCCACAGCTGGAGGCACCCCCAATACAGTTTCCCACCAGGACAATGCCTGAGTCAAATTCAGTCAAGTCTGCCCCACAGGAGCTCTCTACCAGTGCGAAGGAAATAAAAGGAACTCCCCAAGCAAAAGTGGACTTTAAGGCATTTGTGCACAGTGTACGGAGGTGTTTCAGGCTCACTCTCAGGGTTTTAATTGGGAGAGATCACTGATCTGCAATGCAATTTTACTATTCTGTGTCTCATTGCCACAGCCTAGATCGGGACCCTTTCCTGCTGCGCTGTGCATTCATCTAAAGAGATGGAGCCCGTGTTTCAGGGCACTTTCAGTCTCTATAGGCAACACAGGCAGAACTGGACCTGGACCTGCCTTGACATTTCTCAGAAAGCTCTGGCAATGATCTAGATTCTTTATAGAGAAGAACATACAAATATGTGGATGATATTTGGCTTGCTTGGATTTTGAATGCAACTGTTTGACTAATTAGTACATCCAACCCTCTTCTACCATGTGAAATCAGTAATTTATGGCTTCAGATTGCAGAGACAATTATCCAGTTTTACAAGGGCAGTAAAGGCAGTGAACTGGAAGATTTGTTGTTTTTCTGGAGAAATTCAAAGTCAGCATTTCTGACTGCTCTGATCTCACTATGTAACCATAACAAATTGTTTGCCTGCCTTTTGTAATATAAAATATGCCTCAAAAATCTCTTAGATAGCTGTCTTATGATTTAATGGTCTCTTCTACCTAAACATTCCTTAAAGGATTTTTGAAAGATTAATCAATTCTCTTAATTTAACAATAAGGTTTAAATTCTGAAGAAACTTCATGTAAACACTGTGGGAGGGGATACTCTTTATTATAGTCTTATAATACTTCATTGATTTATTTTAATATTACCACTGATATTGTCAAGCAGAATCTAGTTCTTCAGCACAGAATTCAAAGAGAGCCCTAGACAAGGAGGAACAAGGAATTTAAATGTTTGAGATCATCTTTTGTAAACTTTTGCACCCATTTCCTTTTAAGACTAGCCTTACTGACACTTCTTTGCTTTTTTTTTTTTTCCAGTTGAAGAAATCTTTCCAAAATTCTTTAGGTAATGATTCAGCAGAAGGAAAAGACTGATGGAGGACAGAATTATGGATTTTGTTTCTAGTAAATGTGATAGTTTTCCTGAAATGTGTGGTATATCTCAGAAACAAAGGAACCAAACATTGCATTATAGAATGTTCTGATCACAGCAGGTTCATTTGCAAGAAGATGACTGGCCAGAAAAGCAGGTATTTTAAAAGGAGTTTTAGAAGAAAAGCACTATGTATTTTGCTATTCTGTGACTGTGAAACCTACTCTGTGCCCAATTGCAACCACATGGGATAGGGCTGTTCTCTGAAAAGTTGTTTAGAAGGAAGAGAAGAAGGCTTATTTTTAAGAATAAGCTCCAGAGCTTGCAGACAGCCCCGGAGATACCACTAGAAATACATTCTCCTTATAGCCAGTTACTCTAACACCGTCCTTCAACCAGTATTAATCCTCAAGACCACACTACCTTGTATAGTCCTAATCAAGTTCTAACTTTTAACTTGTTACTAATTTCCTCTCACTAATTTTGTGAAGTTTGTATCTGCTGTTAGTATCAAATCAGAAGCTCACTGACAAGACACATATTAAACTCCCGCTCTGCCACAATATTACTGTGAGTAGTCTCCTGGCTGTCCTCTTCATATTTGCTTTGTATAAATCCAACTGAAACCTAAATGCGATGAGAAACACCAGATTTTCTATGTTAGAAGCCTTGAATCAGAATCCTAGTTCCATTTACTGGGAGCACACAGAGCCTGGATTCACACAGAAAAAGCCACAAGAAAAGACCTCTCAGGTTTGGATCACAGCAAAGAAATTCAACTGGTTCATTTTCAAAGCAGTGTGGTTTGTACTACTGCTTTCAGTTTAGCACTTCCCAGACTGTGAGATGTCCTACTAGCTTGTTTATTTAATGCTCTGGAGGGATCTTAGGTGTCATTTAGGCTTCAGTATTGCAAATCACAGCTCTGCAAAGGTGCAAATAGAGGTAGCATTTGCACATGTTTAAGGAGAAAATGGAGTCAAGCATGCTGAGCAGCCTCAAGGCTCCCTGCACCTCCATGTTTCTGCAGATGTTCAAGGTAATAAAATGATTGGGGGAGAGGTACATAACATAGCAACTGACAGGATCCTCCCCAGCCTGCTGGGCCATGAATTTTGCTGGTTGAAATTTGCCCCTTCCTTGAGACCCCGCATGGGATTTGTTCACCAAATCCTCGTACCAAATGTTTCAGAGTTTGTATGTCAAGACTTGTGATTGTGACAGTACCTTCAAGCAGCATGCAAACTGGATCAAAACATCCTTCACCTTAGCTTTGGAGGAACAAGCAATAAATAGGGCTTAATATTTACTCTTTCCACTGGCTTATAAACTGCGCTTGCAGATGTACTTCAGTTTGTGGAGGAAGGCAAGTAAAAAGTATTGTTGAATGACACACAATGATGCCAGTGCTGAAGGTCTCCCAGAAGAAAGGATGACAAAGAAGCTTCCTTGCCTCAGCCACACCATGGCTATGATTCTTCCCATGAAACAAGATGTTTTTTGCAAGTGCAGCTTGATGTGTAAAAGCTCTGTAGGTATGTGATGCTGCAACCACTGGCTGCCTGCCTTATGTCCATGTGTCCTGAAGATGGCATTGACAGGCGGAGACTGTTCTTGGTTAGGAAGATCATGCAGGACCTCTGGTGTCATTTGAAGTCTACCATTTGCATTCTCGACCAGGACTGAATCTGACTCCTGCTAACAACTTTGAATGGTCTCTAGCCTGGCATGTACAGTCCAATTCCTCATTTCAATTTAATTATAAAATCAGTTCATGCAAGCCACAGATGGGATAGGGTTGTGCCCTATGCAACACTCAGACACGCACAAATATTGTTACTGTGAACTTGTTTGCATTTATAGCTAGATGACCTTTCAGGCTCCCAGTGTTGTTTTAACAGTTAAGCTGTAACCCTGTACAATAAAAAACATCCTAAGCAGTGGGAAAGGGAAAAATCTTCTGACTTACCCTAGAGCACAATGAGTGATGTTTCACTTCATAACTCCTCCAAGCATGATACAAGGGTGTCTGGGCAAAGCCTCATAATGCTGCTGTTGAAGATAGGAGAGAAAAGAAAACAGGCAGTAATTTTGTGATCAGGAAGGTCCAGAGGTAGCACTGCTGACAGCCAGCTGTATACTCACTTAACCTCACAGTGCTACCAACCTTTTAGATGCTATCATTTCTTTCCCTTTAGGGCAGTCATAAGCAAATATGGTGGGAATCTTAATGATAACTCCACAGAATTAATGAAATGCTAACATATCTGATTGAGTCTCATAATTGCTCTAGCTAGCTAGAACCATAAAAATCAGCTTGCAGGCTCACAAGGCAGCGGGTTATATCTTGGGGGTGCGGGGGACTACATTACTTGCAGAAAGCATTAGGACAAGGCAGTTTGCAAGTTTGGAATGTGAAGAAAACTGATCCTGTGACACTGAAGGACTTCTGACAGAAAAAGGAGAAAAAGGAAAAGGTAAAAAAAAAAAAAAAAAGGAAAAAGGGGGGGGAAAAAAAGGAAAAGAAATGCAAGTATTTGAGCAAAAGGCTGTTTTCCTCCCTATTCAGCTCTTCAAAACTGACCTATGTAGAAACACTGGCTCTGCTTCACAGAACAGTTGAGGCCTCACAAAGGTCCATGCAATATAGATCAGACTTGCTATGGAAAGGGGTAAGATACATAGGATGTGTAGGTATGTTACAGCAGTTGTTCTCCTCCCTGCTCTCTGGTGCTTTTTCAGCATCTCTTCCTACCTGCAGAAAGCTAAAACTGCCACCTGAAATCCTTGTAGCTCCCTGTTAAATGCTCAGCATTTGCTGTGCCCGGATCACACCTTCTGGAGTGCAAAGGCAACATGCAGCCTCACTGGGGTAGAAGGGAGGTGGGCAGGGGAGGGTCAATTAAAAAATGGTTCCTTAGTGAAGATAGAAAATTTAAAACCTAATGATTGCTTTTGCTTACCCTTTTGTATCACTTGGATTTTACTTCTTTTGTCATCGTCATTTGCCTTCATTGGTTTTCCCTGATGCCCCATAAATCTTTAAACCCTGAAGCTAAAAGAGGCTGCACTGTGCACCAGCTTGAATATTGATTTTGCTAGAGAGTATAAAATCTAGAGAGATAATAAGGAAATCCATCTAAGGTACCCTGCCAAGGGCTCCCATTAGTTGCTTTACCAGGCATCAATTCAATAAACCCTCGAGAGCAGCACATGAATAAACATCAGAGCCTCTCTGGCATGTTAATGCATCAGTTGCCTAATTGTCAATGCTGCCAACAGACTCCAAGAAAAGTACTATCTTGGGAGTTCAGACCCTTCCAACTTCAAGCCCAAAGAAGATTTGACACAAGTTTAGAAGGAGGCAGGGCTCAGGAGAGGGGCCGTGACAGCCTAATAACATGGGCAAGGCTGCTTGAAATGTAGTGCTGGTCTGCTGGGTGCAGAGTCCAGCTCTGGGTGCACTGCCTCTGCAATGCATCCCAGTGCATGGTGATGAAGTGCCCCAGGTCAGGCCCAGGGTTTTCGCTGTGCAAGACTACAAATTGTGTTTGGGGAGAAAACAAAATCTCAAATCTTGGCCTCAAGCAATAGAAATAAATTGGTCCTGAGCTGGGAGACATGACCAGCTTCCTCTTATAGGGCTACCTGTGAGGCCAGGTGACAGGAATCCAGCATCTTTGCCCTAGCTCTGCCATGTGTGCTTTCCCTGTGATCAGGACCTTTTTCTTTACCCCGTGGGGACCTTTATTCCTGGCACAGCTTCTTTCTGTCTTATCTAATGAGGTTTAAAATTCCTCGCAGAGAAGTTATTCTCTCCTAATGTGTTCATACGGTGCCTGGCACAATAGGGGCCTAATATCAGTTGGGACCTCTACTTGCTGCTGTGATAATAATTTTATGAGCAGCCTTTCATTAAGACCCATTGCTACTTAAGAAACAGCTGCGATGTCAGTTTATAAGGCTGGTGACTGTTTTAACTGCCTCTGCTCCAGAAACAAGGTTTTGATCTTCCCTTTAAAAATGGATATGGGTAAAGAGGCTTGAACAAAAAGGCAATTTTGTTATCAAATGGGAAAATTCAGGATCAGAACATCTCAGACTTCCAGGAATTAAACGAATGTGAAACAACACTGTTCTCACCTCGCTGGAAAAGTGCTTTTGAATTCATCCATCTTAATTTCTTTCTTTTCCATTGTCTTTCAATGGACGCATCACTCACTCAATTAGCACAGATCACAGCTAGTAAGAGGGACACAGGTGTGTCCCGCTGAGGCTATTCAACCTTAATATGGGAAACATTTATTACCATGACAAATAATGCAGAACACAGGCAGCCTTTTCCTGATTTCCTCCCCCAGCCCCCCCTTAAAATACTAAAGAAGCCTGTTAGGACATTGGGGCTTTTAGTTAATGACAGGCACAGAGGTAGTGAGGAGGCTGGACGCAGAAGAGATTAAGGTATCTAAGAAGTTTTTCCCCAACTCATCCCTTATGCTAAGGGAGTGTAAAAGCTCCTTAGGGCTTCACCTGAAGCTGTTAACACACGTCTGTTATGGCAAGGTCTAGCCCTGTCACCTGCAAGACAGTAAGATATTCCTCCTCTTCTGTGCTCTCTGCTTAGCCAGCTGCCACCAGGAATGGCTGCAGTAAGCGTTTATTTGAGGGACTTCAGGTAGGACAAGCACCTGCCAAGGGTGGCAGGTTACCAGGGGTCCTGAAAAGGACCGGGATTCAAATACTGGGTGGTGAAGAAAGCTGTTGTACTCATCTCTACATTCCCATGCTTCATCCCATTTCATTTTCATTGTATGAATTTTGGGCAAATTGCTTTAGGATGCCTCCCAGTCTGTGAGGGTACAATAAGATACACCATTCACAAGCAGAGCTTCCTTTCCAACAGACAAGTCAAGCTATTGTAAGCCTACTATGAAACAAGGAGGGTGGGGGGGAAAAAGTCTGTAGTTCAGTATTACCTTGTTGATGAATTAGCTTTTTTAAAGGTTGACTGGACTTTCCAGAGGTTTTTAGGAGCTACTGGCAAAGAGAATTTATGGAGAGTAAGAAACAGTTATAGCCACTTAGGGGAAATAAAATCAAAAGCTAATTACTTGAAAACTAGGGTCTAAGTGTCTCAGTCACGCTCCTGTAATGTCCTGCATAAGGGCTCCACTGCCCTTAATTTTTGATCTACAAGGAATAGCAATAATGAGAAAATGTTACTCTCATTACATCAAGAGAGCTGTTCCAGATCTAGGGTTGCTCTAACCAGAGCAGAGCACTGTGGAAGCAGGGTAGCCTGGACTCCTCACATCCTTGTACCGTTTAACAAGGTCAGAAGTGGGAGCAAGGGCACCTGAGTCATCTCAAACCAGGCCAGGCAAATGTGTGAGGTACCTTTCTCGGCTTTCGTTTTCTGCTGAGTGAGTGGGAGGAGGGTGCAGGAGAGCTTGAGTGAGATGTCCAGGAATATCCAGAGCAGTTGGTGCCAAAGAAATCTCATCCTAGGAGCCCATAAAATAGCCTGGTGGTGTCAGCAGGTTGTATCCAGCTGTTGCCTAGCAAGCCCATCCTCAGAGACAGGCAGCAGGAAGCAATTGATGCCAATAAATGCAGCAGCTGGGCTGACTACCACCCAGGCAGGAGATGAGCAAAGGGGCTCGTGAGCAGCATGGGTGAAATGTTATAGCTACGGATGGGACAGGGAAGGCTGGAAAGAAGGGGCAGACATAGAAAGAAATTAAGAAAGAACAACACTAGAGCAAGTATAATGAAGAGGAGAGATGTGGGATGATAGACCAGAAACTAGACAAAGGAGAGGTGAAGTGGAAGTTCATCTATAGGTAGATCCATCTGTTTAAATGTAGCCTAAAGGTATTAGTCCAATACATAGAGTTCTTTCAGAAATAAGTAAGATGACTTAGCACCCACTCAGAAACCTGGGGAAGTAAATTCACTTATCGCTTTTTCCAAGAACGCTTATGAGCACTTCAGGGTCACAGACTAGCAAAGGAGTTAGAGACTGCAGTCAGATTGAGAGAAAGCACAGAACAGTCAGTTTAATGCTATCCAAGTCCTCAGTATAGCACACAGTGGCTGAGAACATGAGAAATTACGGGGCGAGACCACCTCTGACAAGACAGTGTCTTTGACAGGGAAGCTGGGAAATATCTTTTTCAGAAAGAGCCTGGCCACTTTTGCACAGGCTGCTCTCCTCATATGTCCTCTGCAGCCATAAAAGCCAGAGAAGGGACACTTGACCAACTGATGAAGCTTCTGGTTAGTAGGCACCTATCCATGGTGAAGAAAAGGAATGGACATCAGCAAAGCATCTGGGCAGAATCAGTTTGCAGATGCTGGCTAGGATTAGCAGATGAATGAATGATTCTCCTCCTGCACTGTATGACTGTGCAGATGCTTTTCTGTTACTGTTTCCCCCTTGGTTTATAGTTTTACTCCTTCTTTACTCTTTTTATTCTTCACTTCTGCTATGGGAGATCCCCTGGCTTTTTTATATCTTATCCTCTCAGATTCAGTCTTGTTTTTTGTGCTCTGTATTGCAGCCAACCTGTAAATGTAAATCAGGTAAAGCTTTAGAGCCCACAAAGACAACCTCAGAGAGTCTCCATGGGAATATTTAAGGCAGAGTATGCTGGTCTTCTGCTAGGCAGCTAGCAGTGCGAGTGCTTTCCCTCAATACAAGAGGGATAATGTTAACATAGTTAAGCATGAATTTAGACGTGTCACTGCTAATCCCTAGATTAACAAGAGGGAAGGAAATGTGTCAAAATAATAAAGTACCTATTAAAAAGGCTGTAGAGACAGACACTGATCCATAGTTAGCACCAATAGATGACAGAACATCGTCAGTGAAGCGTGAGCTGTCATCTGGCAACACTTCGTTCTGTAGAAACCAGATGAGTTAGGGACTTATGTCAGACTCACTGGGGATTTCCAGACATTGAAAGAAAGGAATAAGGAAAACAAACTTGGAAAAAAAATAGTTATTTATTTATTTTAAATCCTCACTTTAATTTGGGGTCTTTAGGACTTTATCCTTTCGTGGGAAGTGGTGATCCAGCCAGGGTACTGTGAAGCCCTTTGGATGAATAAATAAGTTACTTTCTTCAGCTCATACTAGGAAAGAGGATAAAAGTCTCAGAGGAAGTCAGGTAGGAGCCCCAAGAGTCTAAGACATTTGGAGATACTTGGGTGCTATGTGAAGCACAGGGCTTCTCAGGTGCTAATCCTGTATTGCTGGTTTAATTTATCATCTAACAGTGTGTATGTGAAACTCTGGCTGATATTGCTTTTTAGTGTTTGCTAGTGGTTATGCTTTCCAGAGGAGAAAGGGGAGTCTATAAGCTGCTTTCAAAAGCCCACTAGCCCACCTGGGGAAGTTGCGGGAGAGCCATGCTACAACCCAGGGCAGCAGAAGGCAAATGGTATTTGGGGCCCATGCCTTGGCTCTGCCTGACTTCTGGGCAGCATGCTTGGCACCAGCAAGAACTCAGAAATCATTAAATGGAGGAAAAACAGGAAAAGAAAAGTGTGTGTGGTATCTTTTAATTGCCTTATGGTTTTGGGCCTCATTCAAGATTTCCCTATAAGCAGGCAGGAGGTCTAGGAACATATCTGGCTCTGTCATTCTGTGTCTCATTTGGAAAACGAGTAGCATATAGTACTATAAGTGCTTGGGGATATGGCCCATGGTAAAATCAAATGGGAATATTTCCATCTCTCTTTGCTATAGCTTAAGAAATACCTGCTTTTACTGTCCTCTGAAGCTGTCTCTTCCCAGCATTCATTAATGGAGCATCAGCTTTCAGTGAAAGAAAAGGTGGTTTTGCAATTTCCTGTGAAATGTTCTAGGAGTTTTCTTGCTTCTCTTTTCTGTGCTTCTACGTTCAAATCTGCCTGTGCTGCTTGAAAAGTTAAGTGTCTATGAGTGGTTTAAGACATCAACTTGAGACTGTTTTAATAGAGAGGGTTCTTAATTATACAACTCCAAGAGAAGCATTTCAAGGATAAAGATTAATTACTTTTAACATTGCTTCATATTTGTTATGCTGCAGATAATGCTTGTTTTAAGTAAGTGGAAACAGGTGTGTAACAATTGATTAAATTAAATTAAACAAGCAAGTAGGGAATGAAATGCACATGGCCATTTTCAAGCAGAGATATTGTAAACACTAATTAAGCAGCTGGAAATCAATAACTACACAAAACTATTCCCTCTTCCCAATTTTATGAGATGGAAGACGCTCTCATATTTTCAATCATGACAAGGTTATTTATACTTCAGTGATGTATGAACAAGAGGTGCCCATAACCAGGCCAGCCATGATATGCAGCCAGCTGAATTTTCTTTTGTGGACATCTCCGAGTCCCGTAGAGGCCCATGCAGCATGATGTAGCACCACTTCCAGACTGCCCGTTGATTCCCAAAAGAGAAAGTACTTGTCAGAAGTGAATCAGTTTCAGAACTAATTAGCAAAAATAATCCTTTGGCTAAAATTAAGTCCCTTTATATGAAAGAAAGAATATCTAGTACCTTTCCAGTGCTGAATTACCATGCAAGGCTACTGTCAATTTTGTGGGTATATGAATAAAAAAGGGGACAAATGGATTTGCTAAATTCTCCAAAGGCCTCCATATTAATTTCTGCTCTTAGAGAGTCCCCACTAGCATTGATCTTCTTAGTCAATAGATGTGCTCCCTGCAGAAGAATGGGCAGGTTCTTGGCTTTTCCAACTAAAATCAGTCTGATGGCTTTTTTCTACTACTGCTAGCAGAACTCAACACAGCTAAGTATGAGCAAGAAGCTACTTTCTAATCTGCTTTGTGCAATCCTATACACAGTGTTTTACAAAGCTCCTAGCAGCTACCTGCATGCTGGCTCACACGAGGCAACAAAAGGCTGATGCTGGATGCACAGAGGATCCACGACAGACAACTTGCTGCATGGGGTTCATTTCACAGGTATCCCCATATTGGTTAAGGAGGGGGTTTCCCTTTACCCAATGGAGCAAGGCTTATGCTGCCTGAGAAGGCAGAACAGGTCCTGCTGCAGGTGGCCAGCCCTGCCTGCTTAGCATTTGTGTTCACAGCTGGCTCTGAGGTCTAAGGTAGACCTCAGATTCTTCCTTAAAAAAATTAATATTGTTGTTATTAAAAATAATAACTGAAAAAGAAAAATGTGTGTGGAGAGGGGAGAGCTGCAGTCTTCTCTTTTTGTCCACAGGAGCCACAAGAAAAGTGAGTGAAACGGGTTCTATCTCCATCCACGCACACCATGTCCAGCTAAGTCCAAATCAAGTCCAGATATATTTTACAGTCAAAGTGGTGTGTCACAGAGTCTGGATGGATGGAAGGTGTCTGGATGGATGGAAAGTATCTGGATGGATGGAGCTGTTCACTTGGCATACACAGTTAGAAATTAAGTGGAACACAGACTGGACTATGCTCATCTTTGCCTCCCTACAGCTTCCTACCATCATTGTCTCCTCTGCCTGTTGCTATTAGGGCTGGGAAGCCATAAAAATACTATTCCTGATAAGGGAGACTTTGAGGGGGAGCAAGAGGGAGGGGAGGCTCTTCTCTCTCCTGGCTTTACAGGTATGCATCTACAGCTTTTAGTTTGGATTGTAAAGGCATCCAAAGGTTTAAGTGGAAGGCTGGATTTACTTTCACCTGAGCACCTTCAGCAGGGGCCCACGCTGCTGCTTTCACAAGGTCTCTGTTTGGTCCTCCTTCCACAGGTAGAAGAGCATTTGTGACAGTGGCTGTAGAAATTGGGCAACTTGCTGTTATTCGTAGAATCATAGAATGGTCTGGTTTGGAAGGAACCATAAAGCTCATCGAGTTCCAAGCCCCTGCCACAGGCACCTTCCACTAGAGCAGGTTGCTCCAAACCCCTTCCAACCTGGCCTTGAACACTTCCAAGGATGGAACCTCCACAGCTTCTCTGGGCACCCTCTGCAAGTGCCTCAGCACCCTCACAGCAAACTTCTTCCTTATATTTAACCTGAACTTCTCCTGTTTCAGTTTGAACCTATTTGAACATCTTTGTCCTATCACTACACTCCCTGATGAAGAGGTTTGCTTGTGACTGCAAACTCATAGTGTTTTGTTTAAACACGTCACACGTTTACTGCATGAGAATTTATGTAAAGAAAAGAGGGTTCAGTTCAGCTTGTTTTCAAAGCCTATTTGCTGGAAGATCTGTCCACCTCTTCTGCCATGCTTTATGTTAATAATTTCCTGTCCCTGATGAACAAAAATAAGACCTCTGTGGACTCACTGAACCATTAAAAAAGAGAAGCAGCTCTCACCTGCCTCTGCAAAATTTTCTGATATTAGCAATTATTGTTCTGATGTTTTATCACTGGTAAGTAGGAAATCTACCAAAGAATGAGCATTTAATTAAACTACAGGCAAAGAGGCACTTGATGGTGATGGTTAGACACTACTTGAATTGAAGCAGTCTTTATTAACATAACTTAAACAGGTACTGACCATTGCATATCAGCTTCACAGATGTTCCTCTCTGCCATTAGCTTGGCATTGTTCAAGTCACCCAAATGGTATCTTTTCACTAGGATATTTCTTCAGAATACATTTCCCCAATGGCTTACAGAGCAAAATAGTAGTGCTGAGAGTGGATATGTGCGTGATTGCCCTCAGAAGAAAAGTTGCCCTGTTCATTCTGGTGATGTCAAAACTCTATATGCACAACAGAAATTGCATTGCATCAGCTGATTAATCGTGCACATTTTCTGTGTGTTGTGATAATGCTCCTTATTCTAATGGCTGCCTCAATAGACATATCTTTCCTATAAGGTACAAAATCTGCCTTGCTAAGACAACAGAGAACTTAATCTCCTGAGGTCTGGACTCCACTGAACTCTTCTGGGAGAGTTTCCAGTTTTTATGTTGTATTGGGAAATTAACTTTGAGCCATCTTGGCCCCATTAAACCAGTGGGAGTTTTGCCTTGGACTGCAGTAGAATTAGGATGTTGTGCGCTCTATAATAATTGAACTGGAAATTATAGGAGCACAATCTTCCTTCTGCCCTATTAATGAGCTTTACAACTTGCTAGGAGCAAGCTTCTGCAGATAAGGAATCTGTGCAAGTATTTACACAAATCCCACATGAAGTAAAGCTTATATGTTTCTAATGAATGTAATGTGCTCATGCTGGGCTCAGTGTTCAGCAGCTTGCTGCCAAGCCTTCAGCTGGGCTCCGGTCTATTGATGTTATAAATGGATAAAATGTTAACTTCTGACTTACCTTTTTGGTATTAGAATTGCAAACTTGAAATGCAGGCACTGAAATTGAGTGGAATTTTAGACTTTATTTCAATGGAAGCAGAACTCCTTCTACAAATTCCATCCAGCATGGAGAGGGAGGTTTTTGTTTTTCTTTTCTCTGTAAAATATTTTGAGTTTTCTCCTTTGTACCACGTCATGTAATGGAAGAGATTTTCCCAGACAGAGGACACCATCTTACTCAGAATAGCAGGCACTGATCAACTTAGCAATAGCAACCAAACAAAGACCATCAGCCTATTTTCTTCCCCCTTCTCTTCATGGGATTGGCAATCTGAAAGTTGAGGTGTCTGGGTGAAGACAATGGGGAAAGCCCTGCACCACAGTTGCCACTGGTGATGCACCACTACTATCCTCTGGGCAACTTTGGATTTCTCAGGATCCACCACAGGATACAACATCCCTTTTTTAACCTTCAGCCCTTAGCACAGCCACACTCTTCAGGAGACAGGGCTACCAACCAGGCAGCTGTCAGTGGTCTGCAGAAGACCCTGCAGGAAGCCAGACTGCTCTCACTCTGATACCTTCTCTCAGCAACACAGCACAGAAATGTATTGTAGGGATCTTTTGAGCAAGCTGTTAAGGACAGAGGAATTCAAATAAGATGCCCAGAAGTGGACTGGGAGATGTTTTGATTTGCTTCATTGGTTAACACTGTGGGAATCTTTAGCATCTTTATTAAAGCTCCTATTATGAATCATGCAAGTAAACTTTTTCTCAAATCCTCAAGAATTACAAGTGATAGTATTCACAACATGTACATATATTCTCTCTCTGTACATATATTTACATGTAGATACCACAAAAACAACTGGTTTTTTTTTCAAAACCATATCTTGATCAGAAAACTGCATTCCTCAGCCTGCCGTCATCACATGATGACCTGGCAGGGCCAGCCAGTTGACCAAGTAAGGACTTACAGTAGGTATTAGTCAATGATAACACCCAGAATGAAGAAGGAAAGCTATGGCATGTAGAAGACTGCTTCCCTGAACTCCCATCCTCTGTGTTCTCTAGCCAACAACAATTAATCTATTATGGCTTCTCATCTACTTAATTTTTCAGGAATGTAAATACTGAAAATTAAGTTTATTTTCCTTTGTAAAGGCAAACGATAAAAGAAAAAAAACTTAGGATATGTAAAGATATGTTCCTACCTATTCTGGCTGAGTGATGCTGGACAAGTCATCATCTCTGCCCAGGTCTCCCCTTGAGACCTGAGCCAGCCACAAACCAAAGTCTGTCAGCACAGCTATGTGATCTCATTGCACAGTAGGACAGTGGCTAGCAAAAAGCTTGTGGTGCTGCCATAGGGTGAAGAATAGCACATGAGTAAGATGCTTGCAGCAAACGGGATTCCCAGGGAAGCTGAGAGGAGGCAGTATTCGCCTTCTCTGAATTTCTCTGAAAACTCTTCCATGTGGATCACTCTGCTCCTTGCTTATTTTGTGTCATGCCCTGGGTTGAAAGACTGGTTTCAATCAAGCCCAGCTTATTCCTCTTTTAATAAAGTGTTTACTGGATATCCCATGCTGAAATATCCTTTGTCGGGAAAGTTCACAGGCATCCTCTCAGATGTCTACATCTCTATGCCATCCCGATGTGAGGCACAAACAGGTGAGAGGCAGCCCAAATTTGCTAATGAGTCTCTGTCTCTAGTCAGAGATAAGCACAGGTTGCAGGCATTGGAGTTTCTCGCACCAGTGCATCTAATTTCTAGTCAGGGAAGTTGTTTTCTTCCCAGGTTGTCACTCTAGTAAAACAAAGCAGCCAGCATGGAGGGCATCAGAATGGAGAGCAAACACAGTGGTGTTTTAGAAGTTGTTTAATATTTTAAGCTATAAGTGCAGGAGGACTGTGATGATGTTTGAAAAGATGATGCTCAGTTGCACAGTTAAAAATGCTGTAATCTTTTCAAGTCCATAGCGTTTCAGCAGAAAGACCCTGTGTGTCAATGCATGGGAAGACATGGGCTCAGCACTGAATTAACTGAAGCAAGAAGTTAGAGGGCAGGGTGAGGAATTGCAGTGGATGATCCAGGTAAAGGAACAACATGATGGATCTAATGCCCCTGGAAACAGAAGAGGAGAGACTTCTCTCAGGGCAGCATTCACACCACCTCAGCTCCCACCTTGCTTCATGCTGCATAAGAGTGATGCATTTATGAAGAAGCACAAGTTACATGGGCCAGAGGTCATCTGCTACTGCTTTGTCCCAAGTCTCCCTGGTATATAGTTTTCCACTAACATCTGTCATTTGCTAGATTTTTACATCTGTCTTTCCCTAACAGTTACCCTCTCGAAGCACCCTGACATAAGGATCAATGAGAACTCTGGACTGGGGTCTTTAGGAGCACCAACTTGAAAACATTTTTCCCCTCATTTAAAGCCACATCTTTTTCTTTCCTTGTTTTCTGATGGTTTACTTCTCCTGAAGTAAGTATAAAGACTTAGTTAAATTATCTATCTAAATGTAAAAGCACTGGTGAATCTGCAGTCATTTTCATTGTCAGCTTAGTGTGATGATTTTTTTTCTCTTGGCTTGGCACAACACTGACTCTTGACATAGAAACTCCCTTTGCCACTGCAAATGGGGCTATTCTCTTGCAGCCTTTTAGGTCTCCTTCATAAGCCTCCTAATCTTTGACGGGGCAGAAAGAAGGATGTTTGCATGAGAGCCATCTGTCAGGGTCGATAGAAACCCCAGACTCGTCTGGGCCTTAGAGACTGCACCAGCCTTGAAGGCTTCACTCAGCAGTACAACAAACACAGATGGTTTCCCTCTTGGACCCAGGACAAACGTGCTGCCTTACAGGACGTGGCAATGATTTTCCTCAAGAAAGCCTTCTGTTTAAAACACATGAGCTATCTGTATGTTTAGGTCTGTGATAAATGCAACTTATACCCCTTTATGTGCATTCTTTTATATATAAGGGAAAATGTAAGTATTTATGATAATGTTTCTGAACAATTAGGTGTGCTGAGTGCAGGTTTCAATCTGTTGCACTTTTGACCTCCACAGCTTAAAGGGAAACCACCAAAGACAAGTACGTCAACCAATCTGTTTGATAAACCAACACTGAACATGATTTATCGATTGAACTGCTCTGGCTGCAAAGTAACTTATTTAACCAACCATAGCCTGTTTCATATCTATGACAAGTGACTAAATGAATAAATTGGACCTTACGAGATACAGTTTCTTAATTCTCCATGTATAAAGTGTCCATGTACAAATTTACTTAATACTACCCCACGAATACTTATTTTATAAATTTATTTAATTCTCCATGTATAAAATATACTTTGGGCATGCACATGCTTGCAGCGGCTTATGAGTCAGCATAAACCTGGACCAAACTTTATGTACCATGCATTATACTTTCATACAGAAATAAGCAGCACAGGCTGAAACTGGGCTTAAGCACAATAGGATAGTGTGAGCCCTGAGTTAGCTCACCTGCAGAGAGTATTATCTAAGATGTAACAACATGTTACTGTATAGAGAAGCCACTTGAGGCTGGATCATTAACAGTTTTCAGATGCCTAAGACCTGTTAAAATGAGATCACCCTTCACCTCCACCTTCTCAGGGCTTCTTATTTCATCTGAAAATAGTGCCAGGGGTTGAAAGTCAAATCTGAACATAACCATAATGTAAGCAGTTGAATACAAAACCCCAAAGAACCACAGTGAAGCATCTCCTTTGAATTAAGAGAATGGGGAGATCTGTTTTTGAATGGAGATCAAACAAATACCTTTGATTGTATGATAGTTTTTTCACGGTCTTCTGCAGTAGATATGGAATATGCAGAGGTGACAACTACATCATTTTTAGGGCAATGGACCTCCTGGTGCTGATAATCACACTCACTCTCATCTTCCTTTGCATGGGAACATGCTGTGATATGGCTCCCCTGATGGTCTCTGGTACCTTGTTCCTCTCCCTCGCAGCACAGACTCACCTCCTTCCCAGGAAGGATACCCTTGCATTTGCAGGCAGCTTCAGCTGCTCTGCTCCACACCCATGCCTGGTAGGCAGCCTTCTTTGTGTATCTGGCATTTTTTTCAGGCCATAATGTTTATGAAAAAGACAGTGTTTTTAAAGAGCACCAGCACAGAAATCCATCATGTAGAACTATTTTATTCATGGTGGAGAGGAGACCCAAAAACGAGAAAGCTCGGGCATTTTAAATGCCCCATGGCACCTGAGATTTGCCAACCTCAGTGCTCTACTTGCAGTAATTCCCCTCCCATCCTAAAAGTGGAATTTTACTTAATGTAAGACTTCAAAGCAGGCAAACAACCCACCACGTGTTATGAATCAAGACTAACAATAGTTTTGTTCTAGCAGAATGTCCTCAAAACCAACCCTACAAATCCATCATACCAGCCATTTATCAAACTTGTTTATGCTGGTATGAGCACAGCACCAGTAATCTGTAAGGAACAGCCTTTTATCTGCCCCCCCCCCTTCTATAAATCCAGTATTTTAACTGGTTCATAATGGACTGCTACTGCCATGAATGAGATCTGATTCTGGTCTTCAATTTGGACAGATTCAAAGTGAGTTCACTGCTAGCAAAATTACAGCTGGGAAACAATCTTTACTAGTCAGTAAAGTGTTTTTTAACACTACAGTGTTAAAAAGCCAGCCGTGCTTGCACTGCAAAACCAATTGCAGACCTACTATTGATCAGCAAGCATAACATCAAGGGGCACCATGCAACTTTCAAGAAACCACTCTTTCTTATGCTGTACGTTGGGAAGCTTCAGTAAGCCAAATATTCAGTATAGAAAAGGAAAGTTCTAACAGGAAAAAAGTCTGAAAGGCAGGCCAAATTCTTACTGCCCTTTGGACATTTGAAAATTTGACCCTTGAATTGCAAACCAAGCCAGAAACAAATACAAAAATAACAAATGCACAGGTCAGTAATAGCTATACATACTTAGATGTATGCATATATGTACATGCGTCTGTGTATACATGTGTTTGTGTATTTGGTTTCCATTAGATTGTCTCCTCCTTTCCCATCTGTCAAAGCTGCATCTTCTGTCTTCTAAAGCACTAGCCTGGAAACTTTTAGACATGTGCTTATCTTTAATTACATGAGTAGTTCCCCAAGTACTGATGGGAATACTCACATACGAGGGAAGAAGGTTAAAGTGCAGACTTATTACAGACTCAGACTGTTTTCCAGGCTGTGTTTGTGAAATAACTGAACAGGAAGGATCAGAAAGCTGGCAGGAGTCTCAGCCCTCTTACAAGCAGGACAACAACTGTAAACACTTAAAAGACCAGATTTGGGAGTAAATCTTCCATCACACCGGTGATGAGACAGTCCATGTGGAAAGAGTGCATTAAATCTAAAGTGCTTCGTGGCATCATGTGGTGCCAGGCGAGAGGTGACTAAGGTTGGATTTGGTGCGATACTGCTGTGAGTGATAGGCCACTTTCCTCATGAGTAAAGCTATCCTGTAATATTCCCAAAGCATCCTTGGGATGCAGTGGTTAGAGCAGGAAATGATTTTCTTATCCTCAGGGAATTTTTCCAGTGCTATAAATGACTGACTTCTTCAATCAGGACAATGAAAACATAGAAAGGCAATCTTGAGCTGAGTTTCAAGTTATAATTTCTGATTTGAGCATTTTGCTTCACAAGCTTATTTTTCAGTGATTCATTTTGATTTTTCTGAGTTCATAGAAAAATAAGACAAAACTTGTGCTCCTAAGTAAAAAGCACCCCAGTGTTAAAATAGAGGGCGCTTTATTTAAAATTCACTTCAACAGAGAGGTCTTGACGATGTTGAAATTAAAATCAAAGTTATATGGAAACAATTTTTTCATGAGCAGTTTGGAGGTTGTGTGGTTTTGAGGTTTTGGGGTTTTTTTGTCAGTCAGAAATCTCAATTCTGACCATAAATTCTTCATGTACTTTGCTTGGAGCCTGTGCTCCATTTTTTCAGGAACCATTCAAGCATTTATGAGCTTGCTTTTAAAAATGAGTCTCCAAGACACCTGAACACACACAACTTACACTCAGTGAGGTGAGGAATGTGCTTGTCTCTCCCAGGCATGTATGGAGAAGCTCACAGTCCTTCCTTTAGGGCATTTAAAAGCATGCTTGGCACTTTGCGGAACCACACCTGAAACACACGGGACGTGAGAGTGCCGCACACTCTGCAGGGCTGGCCATTAGCACGTTCTCAGTTTGGGTTTTCTGTACAATATATTATTTATGAAAGAAACCTTGACTAATTTAAAGCACGCTGGTGCTGTTGAATTGCAGTAGCTGGTGGTGGAAGAGAAGGAGGAGGTAACAACTGTGAGCTGTCACAGGTTTTAATGGTGTTTTAATAAAAGGCCACCGACAAAGGCATCTTTGTTGCCGATGAATACTGAGAGAGGGTCAGCTCACAGCCCCGCCACTGAGTCAAGCATTTCTCCCGGAGCTTTTCCAACGTCAGGCGTGTTTGTGTATGTTTTTCCTCAGTTGAAATAACAGCTCCATCCAAAGGCAGGGGCTAAAATAGGAGAGACTGGTCTCTGCTGGCAAACAACCGGCAGCCGCAGCAGGCTCCGTAAATATCGCGCCTGTGTAACTGGTTGCGGCCAGGTACATACACAAACACCGCAGTCACCGCTGAACCCTAGCGCTGGAGGCGGTGTCCAACGCTTTTAGTGCTCGTGGTGCTGCTCCCAGACACATGCTCTGCGTCCTTGCTCCACTTTATCCTCAGCAATCCCCTGGGTCCCAGACGGCACCAGCCCCGCTCCCTCCCCTCGCCATTTTCTTCGCGCCTCCTGACACTGCTGCCGCAGCTTGCCTTTTGTGTGCCAGAGCTCCCGCAGCCTCCCTGCCTCCCTCGAGCAGGAAAGATGCGCTCCTCGCCTTGAGGGGCTGCGGGGTCCCCGCTCCATCGGCCTCCGGACCGGCGGCAGGGGCGGTGATGCTGCCGCCCCGCGGAGGAGGCCCGAGCGCGGCGTTGCCATAGCGACCCCGCACCGCGCTCCCTAGATAAGGCGGGCGGCGGCGGCCGCAGCCCGGAGAGGTCTCGCTGCAGCCAGCCCCGACGGCTCCCCGCGCCGTAAGTACCGCACCCGCATCCTGCCCTCCCTTGGCTCTCCTCTTGTCCCTTTCTGTTTCCACCACCAGCGAGGAAAGTCGCCCCCTCTGTGGGGAGCGGGATGGGGATGGTCCCATGTGGAGAAAGTTGGGTTTCTGAGCTGGGAGCGGAAAGCATGGGTAACGCTGTTACAAGGAGGACAGTGCTCTAGAGATAACTGCTTTAACTGACTCTAACTGCTCGGGCAGCTTTCAAGCAGCAGAGTGGGAACTGGCATCAGGGCTTCCTACCCAACTAGAGAGGGTTGGGATGCATGAGTTTGTAAGCAAATTATTACTGTAGGTTTTATCATCTTAAAACACTAAAACTTTGTGACCGGAACCCATGCAGATGTATTTTACTATTTTGTTTGGTTTTTTTCTCCATCAAGCAAAGTTTAACTATTGGGATTTTCATTTTTACAAGTTGATGGGAAGCAGTGTGAGATGGTCCCAACCAGGGTTTTGAACTAGCCCATGGAAGCTGTGAGAGGAAACTACTCCCAGACAACTCTGCTATTAGCAGCAAAAGTTTTGGGTGGATGGAGGTACATGGATTAGGCTTTCAAATACCGAAGTGTTTCCTGTGTGCATTTAAATACATTTTAAATAGATAGGAAGCAGGCTAATCTGGCACAAATACCTCGACAGAACAGCCTAGTGCCCAAATAACTGAAGAAGCTCTGTGTAGCAGCATGAGGCTGACTTCTGTGCTTGGGGGATACATCTAATGTTAAACATACAGTAAAAGTGAAACGTTTGGAATGCTGAGCAGGAACACTCAGACTTTCTACTTTTAGAGCATCTATTTTTGACTCTGGGTACAGTTTTCTACTCTGAGATGGGTTGCCTTGCTTTATTCACAAGATCTGCCCAGGAAGCAGTGGTAATGGGGCTAGGATAGGACCAATGTATAGGCAAAGGTGTGCATCTGCTGATATAGGAGCCAAGGCTGCCTGCTGAGTGCAGATGGAAGGATCCAAATCCAGATGATAGTCTCTTATTCCTTCTTTGTAAATGACTTCATGCAAATAAGGGGCCTACTCACACTGTGGGACCCCACAAAGGGCATGCAACAGAAGGAAGGACAGGTCTGTATTTCCCTGCCACATAGGGAGGGAAGAGTGGGTAAGGATGCTGGGAGCCTGCTTCTCCCTCCTCGCTCATGTGCTCATTGTAACCAGACAGAGAGAGGCAAAGCAATTAAGAGCTATTTAATAATCAAAACATGTCAGGAGACCCTAAGTGTGCACGTGGTTGGAGGAGAGGCACCAGGCTTAAAGGGCAAACTCTGATGCCTGAGCAGCTTTTTGGGCAGGGTAGTGGAGTGCTGCCCTTGGTGCAGGCTGGACTAACTTTTGCAGTCCAACCTCTGCCTCATGTCTGCATGGGGCAGCACACTTTAAGATATTCCCACTTGTTCCCGTTTTCCCATTTCCAGCTGTCGAGTGCATCAGCGGCACCAAGGCCAGGTGCTGCCTATGGGAATATGGGCAAGCATGTGTGTGTGCTGTCCCACCCCAGGGCACCAGTTATCTCCATTCTGGTTCTTGAACTTTCCTTCTCTCACCTCACGGCAAAAAAGTGTTCCTATGCAGTGCTCTGTGTCCACGAGAAGACAGGCACACAGTGTCACACAGGCTTCTGTGGCAACTTCATTATCAACCTACCAAAAAAATAATACTTATGAGATTCAGATTGCCTGCTGTCACACAACAAGGACACTCTCAAGAGTACTTTTATTCCTGCAGCACCCTTACCAACACGCCAATGATTTCGCTAATGGTTAAGCATGTCCTGCAAACTAGTGCATGGGTTTTTTATTGGGGATTTGGGCAGTCGTGGAAACAAAACATTCCCCTGGAGGGAAGGGATGGGGAGAGAGAGAAAAATCAAGATCCACATACTTGTGGACAAGAGCTTGAGGAGACCTTGCAAAGGGTTAGTCCAGCAATTCTAAGAATTCAACACACAAGGAAATGACATGCAGGTATAAAAACTCATGCCCTTAATATACAATGTGAGGACTATTGACACTGATGCTCACATAGCCCATGTCAACTTTGATATGAATTGTAGATCAGAAATTCTTTTCTCCATCTTCTAGGTAAGAATGATTGCCTACTGATGTCTCACTTGAATTCTGCATTGCCTCCTAAGCCTGGATACAAATAGCCATAGGTACCTGTTTTCCTTCTAGCTACAAAGCACTACAGCCATTCAAATCCTATAAGAAGACAAGAAATGGAGAGTTAACTTTCCCATATCCAAAGCCATTTCCATGCCTAATTCAAGATCAAACGAGAAAAAGTCCAGCTCTTTTGTTTGGTTCTCAAAGCTTTAGTTTTCCATTTTATCTCATGAGAGTTCATTTCACATTGGTTTAAATGGCATAGGATCCGATGATCTCAAAAAAATTGCATCATTTTGGTAGATATATGTGATAGTAGCTTTGCTGAGTATTCCCTAAGCTCTAGCCTGATTACTGGCAACAAATATAGAATCATAGAGTAGTTAGGGTTGGAAAGGATCTTAAGATCATCTAGTTCAACCCCCCCTGCCATGGGCAGGGACACCTCCCACTAAACCATGCACCCAAGGCTCTGTCCAACCTGGCCTTGAACACTGCCAGAGAGGGGGCATTCACATATCTACATTAACGCAGCTGTATACAGTCATCTGAAATAGTAAACCAAAACTGGTTTCCTGGAACCTGTTACATTGGTGACTTTTTGATGGAGACTCACAATTTAAGCAAAAAAAGGATATCCTATTATTTGCATTTATAGTGTTTTAAGACAGTGTTTGTGAGTGGCAGGAGCTGTACATCTGTCTCTGGATTAATTTATTTGGGCACTTTAATCAGGCATATACAGCAACTGAGAACTCACTCTGAAAAAAAGTCTTGAGTGCGCTTTAAGCTGCCTAGGAATCCAAAGCTGATACCTAGAAAGTGAAAAGGTTAGATATTTGTCATCTGAATCACCATCTCTTACAAGTGTGTATGCCCAAGGGAGTCCTGTTGCTACATGCCAGTGACTTTAGCATGAGAGCTTATCCATATGAGGATGAAGAGGCTTTTACTCATACCTGCACTTTTCAGGCTGCCTTATCATTCCTTGCTCTTCTCCATCCCTAAGTAGAGAAAATCCTATTGGACGCCAAATGTTTTTACAAGGAGCAAATGCAAAACTATGTAGGCAAAGCTAGAACTTGTCTCGAACAACAGATTGCTCCAAGAAGTGGTAAATGCTCCATCCCTGGCAGTGTTCAAGGCCAGGTTGGACAGAGCCTTGGGCAACATGGTCTAGTGTGAGGTGTCCCTGTGAGGTGTCCCTGCGCATGGCAGGGGGGTTTGAACTGGATGATCTTAAGGTCCTTTCCAAGGAAGCATTTCAGGTGTTTATCAGTTCTGCCTTTCCCAGAAGTAGGCACACAAGTCTGCAGGGGGATGGTACAGCCTAGCTGCTCCAAAGTCCAGACTAAATGACTAACTCACACAGAAAAATCTATATGCATTTCAGGAAGTGTCTCCCACTGACTGTGATTTAGAGCTCCACTGTAACCATTACAATTGCACAGAGGATAAATGTGGATCATTATGTTAAGAGATACAAGAGTGCAAGAGAAATCCCACCTTAGTCCATAACATGAATAGAAAACTCTACCTACCAAGGTGACTGATGGCAGCAGACGTCACATACCATGTATGAAGGTTGCTAGGATAAGAAGAGTTTCATTTAACACCCAGAAACCCAAGAAAGTGCCTCCATTTGTAAAGGCGTATGAATGACTTCATACAGTCCCTCCTCATCTTCCTTCCCATGTGAAAGGTTACTGGGGAATCTGTTTCTTTAGTGTTGGGAATTGATTTCAGTGGTTTGGGAAAGCACCATTACAGCATTCACATACATCACCTCTCCCTCGAACGAGCACTTTGTGTGTAACGCGCAGTGACAGGATGCAACAGCACTCACAGGTTCACACGTCATATGCAGTGGGTATACACCCAAGATACCAAAATGGCACATCTTGGTAATCTTTCTCTTTTATTCTTTTGTCACACAGGCTGTCACTATGTGCAGTGGAAGAACATATGTAAGTGAGGCAATGCTGGCTGCAGGCTAACTTTAGATAATAAAAAGGGCGCATGTGTCAGGAATTAGGATATAGAGCCATAGTTCGAAGCATTGAAGGTGCCAAGGGCTTGGCATCTGTGGCTATGGAAATGTGAAGACATCTAAGAGATTTATTTAGAATACATCTTTTTCAAAGGAGTATAGGAAGAAAGAAGTAACTAAGGAAGTCTCATAGCTGGCATATACCAATCCTACATTAAGACTCTTTACAAAGCTTTATTTTTATTAGGTGACGTAACTCAATGAAACACTTCAGTGAAATCAAACCAAAATTAATCGCATTTTATACGGCATTTCCAGTCAGTATAATTTACTGCCAATCATCCATTTAAATTTTACAATCTAGTCTCAGCTTTTTTGCCTCAACGCCTGTTCAAAAAAAGTCCATGGTCCATAGTGTCTGAAATGGTATCCCTGATTTTACTGAAAACTGTCTAAAATGCGTACCCTGCAGGAAAGAACGTTTTTCTCTGCCATGATAATATTTAGCCAGTGTGGCCTAATCAAATCCTATAAAATCAAATGGTACTGAAGAAGAAAACCTCTCTCCTCACAAAATGCAGTGTGAGCCTTCATATGGCCAGGTCATAAGTTTGGTTTTTTGCTTTAAATAAAATTGACTGCTTCATTTTAAGCATTTCATTTCATTCGTTATAGCTAATTTAGACAGTGGATAAAGAGAGCAACCATGCCATGCTAAGGTGCATTCAAAGGTTTCTTTATACAGGGTCTTCCCAAGTGGAAGATTATTTCTTTTTCCATAAATGCAGACGGAGTCTCCAGGCAGTATAATCCTGTAGTACAGATGCAAGGCTGGAGAGGGGCAGTTAAACAGCGAACAGGCAGAGGTCAAACCCCTTATCCAGGCCTGATTCCATAAGGTATTCCAGAATTTATACAATTTAACAGATTTTGAATACTGAAGGGTATGGGAGTTAATCCTGTACATACATTATGAGTCAGTGTTCCTGACCTTTACTACTATCAGCCAGTGTTTCTCCACTTACTTTGAAGTCACTGGAGTTTAGAACATGTTTTTACATCCCTTGAAGAATTAGCTCAGTGTGTGATGATGAGTGTGACCTTTCACAGTTTGTTTGGCAAACATTTAAGTGACTGGATTTTGCTTGAGGAATGATTGCTCTTTATATAGATGCAAGTTTAGTCATAGAAATGAGGTTGACTCCCCTACTGCTGTTTCTTGTTGACAAACAACCACTGCAATTTACAGGGAAGTAATATAAGCAATTTCTTCACCTCCAGCAGGATAAAAGCAAACTCTCACAGCACAGTTCTCTACTTTCCCATCCTCCTTTTCACTGTTTTTCTCCAACTGCCTTTTCTTGCACCCTTCTATTTACCTTCTCCACCTCCTTTCCTTCTTCCATTTTTCCCCAGTTCTTCCTCTCTTTCTTCTACTATTTATGTTGTCTCCTGTTTTTAATCTTCCTTATTGCCTTCCTCCTCCCTACACGTAAGCCATGGTCTGCCATTATTCCCTGAAAATGAAGAACAGATATTGTAAGTAAGAAGCTACTCCAGCTGTTGCTGGCAGAAGGGGCATACCAGGATCACTCAGGCTGCACCTTCAGGTTAAAGGTTTCTTTTCTTTTAACATTGCTCTGGTGGGTTTCTGTTAAGCAACCACAGAAACAGTCAGCAGTAAAAAATGGTCTCATTTCCTTCTTCCTGTGAAGACATCTAGGGTGGCCTCAGAGTGAGCGAGTCTGGGACCAAGTCTTAGCTTGGGAAATGCTGGAGGAGCTCAGGTAGGAGGCTGGGCTCCAGGATCCTCTGCAATTGCGGAGAAAACAGGGATAAACCAGCCAAAACAGCAATTCAGTGGGACTTACAGAGAACAGGCACTTAAACAGCTTTGTGAAACAGGCTCCTGTGATCTTACTGAGGTGATTAATAAGTATATTTCATGCTGGCTTTGGGGTCTGCGTGCACTGGCCATCTTTCAGAGGCAGCACTCACATGTGGGTCTTCAGGGGCATCAAAGCTCTCTTAAAGGAGCTGGGCTTATAAGATTAACTCAACAGAATTCATTACTGAAGTAAGATTGTATGATAAACACCAAATATGATCCGTAGTATACAGTTGGGAAAAAATGGAAAAAACCCAGAACAAACCACCCCATTTCCTAGCATATACTTTGTGTGTGAGATAGTGCTTTCTGTATGCTAAAGTCAGTACTCTTCTGTAAAGCCAATGTATTTCCCATGCCAGTGTGGGTTGCTTACAGCAAGGTAGGTGGAAAAACAGAGTACTGCATGTGTAACCAAAGCAAAGGCAGTGAATAAATGTATCTCTTAGCACATGTGAGCCAGCAGACTGCATGACAGAGAACAGCTGGAAAACAAGAATTTCTCATGATCTGGGTAGCAAGTGGATACATAACACCAATATGTCTGCTTTGTGTCAGGATGCAATTTCTTTTCCTTTTCTCCTGGTACAGTAGCTTCAAAGGGGAAGAAAAGCCCATTTCAACGATGTCAACAGAATGTGTTCAGCCACTTGATATCCCAGAAGACAGATTGGACAAGAGAGATTCACACTGTAACCATTTAGGTAAGTGTTATTAGATGATGTCATTGCCTTAATTAGAGAGGTGTTGTCTTCACATCATTAGGTCTGTCCAGTGTCCATTTTTCCCCTCCAGCAACACAACTGAGCCCTCATGAAACCCGATAGATTGCACCTTCTGCTGACACTTCTGATGCCAGATGGAAAGGCAAAGAGAGCTCTTCCTGCATATAAAAATCAGATGAAGCTCGAGAGCAAAGTTAATTAAAGAGGAGAAAGTAAAAAAGAGTCATTGTTCTTTCCCCTGGTAAAAAAGGTAGAGCAGTTTCTTCATTTATACTACCGTAAACTAAAAGCTGGGGTATGGCTGAGCCTTCCCGGAGCACATTTTATAGATGCAATTTCAGTAAAAGGTTTCAGACACCCCTCCCTTTGCCTCCACTGAGTTGGCTTTCTGAATACTTTCCCTCCTTCATCATCAGTGTTTCCTCTCTTGAACCTATTTCATACGTAACTTTTGCACTGAGAGCACCAGAGGCATCATTCCTCCACCACACTCCTAAATACCAAGCTTCATACTTGATAATGTGCTTTTTTGCATATTCATGGTCTTTGCCTCTGCTTCAAATTCTCATGCTTCACTCCCGCCTTGCAAAACTGTCATGAAGATTTAGCAACCCAGAAACAAAAACCTATTTTCCTGTTGTTACCCTTGTGATGACAATAACAAAACATAAATGCAATTTCACTTGCTTGTCAAAAGAATTGTCTCACTGCAGGCAAGCACAATCTTATAAACTTTGTTTATCTGGCCTGCAAGGAAGGTATCCTAGTTCTCCCTCTGCCACATGGCATTCCTAGCTACAGGCACCACTTATACAGTTGCTGGTATACCAAATGTAATCGTTCCCATTCTACAGTTAGGAAACTGAGGCAGTGGGAGGTGAAATGACCTCATTAGGACCATGCAAAAAGTCTGTGAGGGCCTTAAAAAGACCTCACATCTTCCTGGGGCTTCATCCTGGAGGTTATACTTTCCACGCATGTACCCACTTATGGATGTACACTGCCTCAAACAGTGTGAGAGAGCCTGAAATGAAGACCCAGCTGAAGCCAAACAAGCAGCTTTTTAAGAAATCAAAGCATTGGTTTGTGTGACGATACCAATCATGGAATCACTTAGGTTGGAAAAGACCTTTGAGATCATTGTGTCCAACCATAAACTTAATACTGCCAAGTTCACCACTAAACCGTGCCCCTAACTGCCATATCTACAGGTCTTTTAAATACCTCCAGGGATGGTGACTCAACCACTGCCCTGAGCAGCTGTTGACAGGCTATCATCTTCAATCCTTTTGGCTTGCATAAGCACCCAGAAATGCAGATTTCTGCAGAAAAACCATCTGGGTTGTCTCGGTCAAGGGAAAACCAAAAATCCAGTGTAATGTTATATAAATCAAAACTGAATGCTAGCTGCTCTGGAAATAAAGCCAACTCTTGAAAGGAGCAATATACTGCCTCGGCTTACCAATACCACAGGCTGACCCCACACACGTAAATCTTTCCTTCACAAAAGTGCCTTTGTAACTCCCAAAGACACAGCCTGCACAGTCAGTGCAGCATGAAAACAATGATGTCCGTGAGACCTCTGCACACCACGGTACAGCTTTCCCTCTGCCACGTAACACACAGCTGCCCACAGTCTCTTCCTCTGCTTTATGTCTACCACCTACAATGCAGAAGGATCACCTAAGTCACTTGTCTCCCATGTAGTATGGCACATGGGCCTCTTGTTCTGACTTTTTATTTGAGAGATGTTTCTCCACAGGCACAATAATTCACTTGGATGAAGGCAATATTATTAAAGCTTTTCTTTTCACAATCTGGTTTGTTATTTCCACTCAGTTTCAGGGGTTTTACATCTTTTATCTTTTTCTTTTTTTTTTTTTTTCCTCTACAGAAGATCTTTCAGAGCAGCTGATTCAGAGCTGTGACCTCAAAAGGAAACCAAGAAAAGGTAAAACCATCCTGGCTTCCCAAAACACTGAACAGGACCAAAAAAAGCCAAGGAGAAAAGATACACCGGCTTTGCACACCCCACCACCTCTAACAGGTGAACAATACATCCCTTTACTTAGGAATCACAATTCAGCTGGGGGGGCTGAGTCCAGGCAAAGGTATGGAGACCCCTCATTCACTTATGTCCCCCTGGACATGGGCAAGAATGCAGCTCAATGCCATGTGCATAGTGGTGCTGCCTTTACATGATAAACAATGTGTATTTGTCTGTAGCTGCTGAGCCATGCTCCATGTCCCATTAAATCCAGTTCAGAATCAGAAAGGATCAAATTCAGCCCCTGCTCTTTCTTGTGAAGCATGTACCTGGTGCTCAGGGGAAGGCTGACCCAGGGATAAGCCTGGGATGAGACCTAGGGAGCACACAAACCAGCTGCAGGATGCTCCTTCTGGAAATAACAGGGCTCTTGTGCTTATGGGGACTCTGTCAAGCTCCAGGTGTTTCAGCAAGCCAGAAACCACTGCAGCAACAAAAGGGCTCCTTGTAGGATGCTCTCTGATGATGTTCATCTATAGACCTCTGAAGTTCAAGAGCCAAATGCCACCAACCTGAGGAAGGGAAGAATGAGCAGGAGGCTGCCACTGAAACCTGATGATCTTCCAAGTCAGCAGCAGGAATAAATGTTTGTTGCTCCTCTCTGCTAACAAGCACTGCTTGTGCTCTCTGGGGAGAGAGCTGTGCTCTTGTATTCACTGCACTGAGTTCTTCTACCCATATTGCACACACACAAAGAGCTAGGCAGTAACTACTTGCATGGTCTCCTGTATACCAACAACAAATCACCGAGAACAAGAACCTAGGATTTGCCAGTATTTGTAATCCAGTTATTGACTCTGTTCGGCTTTCATATGTATAATCTCCCCAACAATTTCCTCTTAGGGAAAAGTGGTTCAGAGGCTAGAGAACTGCATTTTGTGTCTGTAGTAGGTATACCATAAAGCATTATTTCACTGGTTAAAATAGGCCATTTCTGTCTGGTCACATTGCTCCCAAGCAAAAGCTTTAAGCATCCATGTGATTGAGCTACTTCGGTGAGATGTTTAAGCTTCTGGAATAGAAGATTGCCCTCATCTTTACCACGATTTCTGATGGGCTGCAGTTTTGTGCATTAAGTACAACCAGAAGCCAGTTGGCCTGATAGCATCACTGTCATTAGCCTATGGGATATAACTGACTTGGAGGAAATGTATACCATTGCAAAACCTGAAGAGTAGGCACACAGCAACCTTACTTCAGAGAAGTCTTTGGGAAAGTCGCACAAGTGCCTATTTTATCTGATGTGAGCAAGGATTAAGTGACATTCCCTTTTTTGTTGTGTTTTTTTCCTTGCCTGCAGGCATACTTTCAGACTTTTCTGATAGTCTGCTGAAAAGGTATGGTATCACAGAAAAGCCACAGAGAGAGAGAGTGAATCCAGGCTCTCAGATCACTGAACTGGAGCAGAAAAAGCCCAGGAGAAAAGACACGCCTGCAATACACATCCCACCTTTCATTATAGGTAAGAGAATATTTACATCAAGGTCCTCCAAAGAGGAAGCAAACAGTGGGTAGTGCCAGAGGTGTGTTTGGGAGGAGCCTGGAACCAGGTTGCTATGCCCAGTGTACTTCCCAGTTCTTGCTGAGCTGGACCTATTTGATCAACCTATATAATAGCAGTGGTGGCCCATGGAAAGTCTTTTCCATTTCCCCTGCTCATGCTCTGGGGATAGAAGGGAAGGGGAGTAAGAGAAGACATTTGGTCACTTGATTATCTGCAAACACAATGCTACTTTTCAAACATGATCATCACGTGCAAATTTTTAGGTCATCAGCACTCACAGTGGCTCATGCTGCCTTAAACAACCTGGAGCAAAGCTGTCCTGATTAACCTTCTTGTAATTCCACAGTCCCAGACTGCACTTAGGAAACGAAACTGTGATGAACTTCTCAACAGCACCTTAAAGACAGCTCTGTGCTTCTGGCATAATACACAGTGCAGCATCTAATTTGCTTGCTGACCACATCAAGTCAGCGAGCCACGATTTGGTCCTTAAGACTCTTTGTCACATTTCCCGCATTCCTCTATCACAGAAGAGCCTCAGTTCTTCAGTACTTCTGAAGGTGTAGATGTTAATTATTAACACCAGCTAGGGATGTGGCTTTCAGTTGTTTTCAATTATACCTCCAAGGAATCTTGCCTGCTGGTGAAGCCATCCTCCAGCACTCAGCGTGGATTCAAAGCAGACTGGTAAACGCTGCCTCTCCTTGTGCACAACTTCTCCAGAAGCAATATTCTGGGTCTGTGTTCTAGTGACTGACCACTTCTGGCAGGCTTGTGCCCGTAATGGGGCAAAGTAGTCTGTGTGTTTGAATGCCTGAATTTTGCTCCCTCCCTACTCTAAGGGTGCATATTTTCATTTCAAGATGCATACCACCATACAGCGTTCTGCTGGTTGAAATTTGCCACTGGTGGTTCCATGACTTGCTGTGAAAAAGTGACTCATTGTGGCTAAGGACTGCTCCAATATTTACTACTTGTTTACTTTCAGGGTTATCCCATCAGGTAGCAGACAGAGCACAAACAAACTGAGCTCTCCTGTGAAACTGCTGTGCAAAATAGAACCTGAATTATAGACCTGGAGACCTGAGAAGCCCTGACAGGGCTTTCTGTCCCTGTTTTCCTGTTACTGGCCTTGTTTGCATGTGTGCTGCATGTATTCCTTGTGACTTGCTAATAAGGATTGTCCCCATTTCTACCATTTCTCCTTCAGATCCCTCCCAAATGCCACTTTCAGATGCCATTTCAAAAACTCCACTTAATTGTTTGTAGTAACAGAGCTTAATTACTAGATTATCTTTTTAAGCAGCTGTCCACACAAATAGCTTTGTTGTAAATGTAGCTAAGAATGGCAGCTGTGTTATCTTTCTCCCTTTTGTCCAGCTGGTTATGAGCACTCTAGGACAGTCCCTCACCCTCTTGGGTGCCTAGAGAGATTTTCTACCACAAATAAAAGTAAGTCAAATAGCCCATAAAATGTGATGTAGATCAATGTATCTACTAGATGCCACATGATCCAAGTGAACAGAATCAGTTTTACACCTTGAAAACACCCAATCCAAATAGGAAATGCAGGTACAGAAAGCGGGCTGATAAATTAGGATCTTAAGGTCCTTTCCAACCGTATTCTGTGAGCCTATGATCTGAATGTTACTATCTGGAGAAATCCATGGCTACCTGTTGTCCACAGAAGGAGCCTAAGGAAATCAGTCCTTAGCCTTAATTTAGCTTTAAATTTACACATTTGAATTTAGAATTTTAAATTTAGCCAAGTTTAGACATTTAGCTTAAATGTCTAAGGATGGGCATCACAAAACTCTCCCCTAGAAGGGTCAGACTACTAAATGTACATAACCTTCAAACTCCTAATGAACAGTCATGTTGTTCCATGTGTATACAAGTGAGCCACGAGCAGAGGACTCCTTCAATGGCCAGCTCCCCTTTGGTTAGCCAACACCTTGTCCTTCTGAAGGGATTAGATAAGAAGATAAAACACAACCACCATTCTAATGGTGTTTTTTTCACTCTCATATGACAGCAAATGATTTGAGTATGATCCAAGGCATGTACTCAGTTCTGGGACACTGTTACACATCCCCACTTAGCAATATATTCAATTAGCTGAAGCATTTCTGAGAGCTCTTCAGTCCTGTGGGTTTGAGCAAGAATGTAAATACATGTGTAAATATGGGAACGTGGTTCCTGAAATGTGGCTGCTTGGGGTTTCTTAATCAGATCAGAGATAACTCGTAAATCCACAGTTTCAAACCCTTGTTCTTCCTCATGCCATAGAAAACCAGTTAAGGTTGCATCTTTAGGATAATATCATCCTCCCCCCTAAAACTCTGAGTGATGCAGGAGAAACACAGCAGTGTAATATCCCCTCTTGCCCTTCTCCTGTGCAAGTGATGCGTCTGGAGCACACCAGTACTCTCCCAACCCAGCTGCAGGTGCTGTCTGTAGGCAGACAAGTGGACCTGGTGCAATGTTGGTGGGTTTCTGATTTCCTAACCCAGGAGGAATGGCTTAGATCTAGGTGGCACCTGGCAAATGGCTGATTTAAGTCAATTTCTTCTATTGCCTGCGGTTGAGCTTCATAACAGAAGCTCTCATGTCTCTGTGAGCCTTTGAGGTCCTAGTCTCTAGCTAAAAACTGCAAGAGGTTGCAAGTTCTATTGGGAAAACATGACTACATTGCATTTCTGCTCTGCTTTCTTAAGTCAGATCCCTTGGCAGATACTAACAGAACCACCTAGCAATCCTTAAAACAGATCTGCAGGATGAGCTGCATTTCATAATACACACAGCTGGGAAAACAGGGGCAGGGAGGTTAAGTGATTACTTAAAAAGTAATCAGAGAAATACTGACTTTCAAATGGTCCCCAAATCCAACATCCTGCTCCTTTAAGCCTAGAATTCCCAAACTGCATTCAGTAAAGCACGCTTTCACCACAAGCGATCAGTGGCGTTGTATCAAAGGAAAAAATCCTTTCCCAGTGTTACAAAAATAACTCTAGTTTCGACATGACATTTGTATCCTCTTTGCACTGTTTTGCATTAAAAGGCTGATTTTAAAGGCATGTAGTTGTCCTTGAAGTTACTGGCAGGCTGGAAAGTTAATAACCTGCAGCTCTAGGCTAGATCCTCCTCTGAGCTTTGAATCCTAAGCTCTACTGGAAACCTTTGGAGTTCATCAGTCACCAAAGTGATTTATTGATAATGATGTATTATCTTGCTATTGATTGTGGTTAGCATCTGGCATGCTACTGATGTGGGTCCAGCTGAGAGCTGGAGACCTCTGCTTAGCTGCTACCTTCCAGATGTCTCTAGCATCAGCTCTACAAGGGCTGGTTTATGTACTATAACCATCAGAATTACATAAACATACTTTTCCTTCCTCACTTCATAGTTTAAATAAGAGAGTGTACATGATCACAAAGCACAGTGCAGCTTTATTTAACTTACATTCCTGATCCCTTGTTCCTGAGTTTACCCCCAAACCAGGTAAGCTCTCATCAAACGATCACTGTAGTTTCGACTTTAAGCCTATTTTAGTTATGTTTTCCTCATTCCTCAAATGCTCTGTGAAGAAAACAACCACAAAAAAAAAACCCAAAACACTCCTCTAAAAAACACACGACAGAACCCTCAAAGACAACAGTGGAAAAAGAAGTGTCTGTATTTGCCTGTGTGAACAGAAGTCTGGGTGGGGAACATTCACATCCATCCCCATAAACCAGTGTATTCTTTGCAGTTAACAATGGTGTTTTCTCAACTGTTGCTTGAAAAAAATGAAGTCTTTTGTGCTTCAAAATAATATTAATTCGTGCCTTTCAGCCTATCTCATGGTTTCACTGAAACCAGCTGGTTCACAAGAACTGCATGTAAATGAAGCAGGAGCTAACTTAAGTGAAGGGCAGTATAAGTTAATATTTCCATTAATTCATAAGCTCTTGACAAGCCTCCAAAGTTGAAGAAAATGTTCCTGTGTGGCATTGCTCTATTTTCAGAGCTCATCAAGACTGAAAGCCTTCTCTGTGAGAGGCCTTTTGATGCAGAAAGAAGCAAAACAGGTTGGTTTGACAGAACAACTCAGCTGGTTAGCACAGACTGAGAGCAAACAGGAGATCGAATTAGGGTGAGATTTTGTTGGTCTCAACACAATGGTAACCCTCATCCTGTTTTTAGACTACGCTAACCTCCACACCAAGGAATGTAGGCATAAAACCTTTTTTACAGATCACTTGTTTTTTATTGGCAACAGGCAAAACCAACACAATATGTTAAAATAGGGATCAAGAACATTTTCTAGTTAATATATTGTCCTCTCTTCACTTTATTAATTTAATCTCTAATGAAGAGAGTGGTTACAATCATTGTAGTATCCTGGTATCACATAAAAGCCTCAAAATCCTTAGGGGTGGACTTTCTGCTTTTATAAAGGAGAGAAAGAGAGAGATATAGAAGGGAGAGAGACAGAGATTTGAGGAAGGTATGATCCAGAACCTGAGTCCTTTTTCACACTGATCTTAATTCGTTGCTTTTGCTATTTATTGATAATATATAACTTCAGTGGGGATGGCACTTGGCATGTGGGTATTCTAACACTTGGCTCTTTTGGCAAGATCTAAGTAATAATGCTACATACCTATAGAAAACACACACATTCACATAAGCTGACTCTGTCACAAAGATCAATCACAGTCTTTATTTCATCATGTAAGCTCTTTTTTAGCTTCCCACACCCTTTTGACAAACAGATTCCCAGATGAAACTTACTGCTCCTTTCCATGGGTAGCACGAGTAACTCCCATGATGCTGGAAAACAACATTAGCTACAAGAAATTAGAGAGGACTGAACAATTCTCATCTGGACATTTTCTTAAGAAGTAATATTTTAAATCAACTTATTTTTTCTCTCTCTCTTTCCTTCATCTTCTTTTTGTTTGTTTGTTTTGTTTTCTGTGTCCTTCTGTTTTTAAGGCACTAAGCTGCTTACGGAAGAAAAGCAAACAGTGATAATGGAAGATGAAGAAAAGGATGGAGACGCAATCCCCAGTTAAGATTACAGTGATATTCCCAGTAAAGCAGTGTAAATAATTCTGGGTCATTCAAAGTAGCAGTACATAGAAAGTAAAAAAAAAAGTCCTTTCATTTGTATAGATAATAATTCTCTCAAGCATGCACTTGAATTTAAGCTATCTTCAAGTGCTTATCTGCATCTCATGGAATCCCAGCAAGCATCATAGGAGATGATGACAGAAATTTCACTCACATGTGGAAGGATTCTCTCAGTTTGCTAAAAGTGGCTTCCCAGGATTTTTGTCACTGAGGAATGAATCTGCCTTGGATCAGAACGAGCTTTGTGCATGTTGATAAGGGTTAATACAAAGGGACACCACCAGTCAAGTGTACCTGGCACTAGATACCAGAGCGGTTGGTAGCACAGAGCAATAAGACATCAGCTAGTGATTCAAATAATAGCATTTTTCTCCTGATAAGTTCACCCTGTTTGTCCACTTTCCTCTGCTGGCATATCACTGACCACAGTGAAAATTTGCACACGCAAAGCTGAAGGGACAGATGGAGAGGGAAGGAATCAACACTAGAATCCCTGAGAGGCAAAGCACAACCTTCTTCTGCCCGTATCTGCTCGTGACTTGTGTTTGTGAGGAGAAAAGGGCATATTTACCACAGAATGAACACTTTAAAGCTATGGGCTGTCAGCACTGACACATCAAACAGGACAGAGGGCAGAGTTCTCAGAAGAGAAACATGGGGTGTGCAATGCCTGCCTGTTGTGTAGACCATTGTGGGTTTTTTTCTCTCAAAGGTTTTATTCCTGGGTTAGTGGGAGATGAACTAGTTCTCCATGGTTTTTCACTCCATATTTTTTCTTTCAACATCTGCTTTTTGAGTCCTAGGTTGTCAGTTAGGAGATGGTTTAGTGGGAGGTGTCTCTGCCCACAGTAGGGGGATTGGAACTAGATAATCTTGAGGTCCTTTCCAACCCTGACTCTTCTATGATTCTATGAAGAAAATCTCCTAACTGACAAAAATTAAAGATTAAAAATCACAGCAGGAGAGTAAAAATTGAATTAAAAGGGTACTGTTACTCATTGGCATACACACACTGCAAGGTGAGACAGCACCGTGCTTTTTTTCAACAGTTTATCTCATTGATTCAATCAAGAATTGTTTTCACAGCCAGCTACAGCCTTCAGCATTTGTACAGAGACAGGCACTTGTAGAGCATTACACAAAATAGGCAGAACTGGGTAGTTTTGTGCTTACCTTAATAGCTTTGTGCACCAGGTGGGGCAGCACTGCTGGCTGGGCCGTTAGGGACCTCAGCAGAGAGGTTAAAGCTTATCTATCTAGCCCGGGAGACTGAATTTAGTTATCATCTTCCTAATGTCCTTAGGCAGACAGCTAAGGAGCACACTAGTTTGGACTTCATGTGCCACAGTGTCTGACCCATCATCTTTCATAAGCACGCAATCCACTCACAGGTATTCAGCTTCAAGATGTAATAGTCGAGCTTATAATAAATACTCGTGTATTAAAATCTGCAGTAGGCCAGCTATATTATTGATGGGATGCCTGGCACCTAGGAGAGGTGTTTGTTTTTTATCCTGTTAATCAATCAGCGAGATCAGCTAATATTTTAAAAATAATCTATAGTTCATGTAACAACATTCATGTCAGGTTCACAGTAAAGGATGTCACAGCAAGTACATAACAAGAGGTACACATGACTCAAGTCAAGCTTTACCAGTGAAGGTGGTGAACATTTTCAATGCACAGTACAGCAGGAGTGAGAGCGTGGAGTCCCAAAAAGATTCAAATGGGCATCAGCAGTGGATTAGCTGAAAAATGTACATGCTTAGATATGCAGACCATTACCAACACGAAGCAGGAGCACAAACAGGATGTGACTGACTTCACTGCTCTGAAGAAGATTTGTTTCCAAGCCTGGGGAATGCTGACATAGCTTAATATGAAATAAAAAGACCCCCCCCTTTAAGCCTACCACTATATGTTCTTCACCAAAGAGGAGTTATGGTCCCACTGACATCTCTGACGGCACAGCAGCCTGATTTACCATCCCTGCATAGATCAACTTGAAGCTCAGCCATAAAAAATGCTGCAGCATACATCATTTGCTGCAGTTCATTTAGAATCGCATATTCATAGCCTGGTAATCCAGCATTTACTATTTTTTCACCCAGGAGCAACACAAGTGACTAAAAAGTAATTTTTCACTTGATCAATTAAGTAAATAGGGGTTTCTTGCAATGTTCCTGGGAAGTAGTGTGAAGAATCATTTCTCAAAGCTTTCACCTGCCTCACTGCACTCGGTGAAAGTATTAGACGTTTCTTTATTTGGTAATCAAATATGACCTCTTTCAAATCAGATTATCATTGCCCTTTTCCCCAGAACAAAGCCTCTAGGTGTTGCAGAAGCATGTGTGGACTGTACAATGGCCTGAACGTTGTTTATTTGGTTTATTTATTGCCTTTTGGGCTCTGGACTCTCCCTTTAAGATTAGATAGTGCTAAAACTGCATAGATTGCTCCCCTAGGCAAATGGCTAGAGCTGGTGTGTTCTGGGGCAGAAATGCTTTTGTACCCAGTGTCCAGAAGGGTCCCCCATGGCCATTACAGCAAAACCAGAAGGAAACAGAAAACACAGAAACAGGATAAGCCTTTCTATGGCACTCTTGGGACTCGGATGCTCCAGACTGAAGTTGCTTTACAATGCCTGCACATAGGCATGGGCTGCTTGAAGGCCTTAGTAGCTGGACTGCATTCAGATATTCAGCTGGAAGTGCACCTCCCCCCAGAAATCTACAATGGCCAGAACCACCGTTCCAAGTCCTCAGAGGAAATGAAGTGCTCTAGTCAGTGGGTAAAAGTCTGGCTGCAGTCATGCGGCTGTAAATGGGTAATATTTTTGCAGGGTATTCTCAATTAACCTCTACCTAGAAACTAAGGGAAGGGTCTCCATTTACAATAGACTTGGGACAAAGGGATTTAATGGCCTTCCACTGTCAACAAAGGACTGAAGAAAGCCCATCACCCAGCTGAAGAGGATGTATTTCTGTAGTGCTAAACATGAGGTGCAGAGGTTAAGTGGTTTGCCCAGCTAAGCCTCAGCAGAGACAAATCCAAAGCAACATTCATGATGCTAACTCACACTACTCACAGCTAAAGCAGCACTTGTATGCATTGAGGTTAGTAACACACTGAAAGTTTGTGTGGTTAAAATTTTGTCTTACCAGTTAATAAATTGATAATTGTAGAACGCTTCACTTAAATTAAAGAGATGTGGCTGGTTATTATAACCGACTGTCTTCCTGTATGTCCTACATCATTCCTACCTTCTGAGATTACATTTTCTATGCACAACCTTACAGTATATTTGTATGCAGAGAGACAGCCCAGCAATTACATCTACAAGCCAAAATCAGAAGTGCATGTCAGTGAAGCAAATGAGAAATTCTAGCTTCTCACTTCCATTTAGATAAGTCCATAAACACATATTGTTCTGTGACTTACATCCCCCCAAAAGCCTCAGGCCGCTCAGAGTGAGGTTGTGCAAACAGAAATGCCAGTATTCTGGAAAGGTAGTTCTACAGATAGAAACAGTGAACATTAATAGCCAGTTTCTACTCCGTGACACTGGCTATTGGTCCTGTGGGAGAGACCCACGTCAGTCTGTTGGACTCAGGAGCTATGAAGGGAAGCATAATCCATCCTCACACCCAACATCCTGAAGAATCCTGAAAAAACATGGACTTTGATGGAAAAGCAGCAGAAAAATTAGAAAGCACATTCCAGAAACAAAAGAAGCATTTCTGATGGACCATTTGTGCTTATTCTTACAGGTGCAATGATCCTGTAAAATGCAAGCTGTGTATTTATAACTGTGAGACACATTGCCATAAGCTTTGGATTTTTCCAAGCTGTTGAGTCTTTTCCAACCTTTAAAGTAGGTTTTAGGCCCCCAGGTGGTCTTAGCATCTAGGACAAAGTTATACCTGTCCCACATTTGTTTTTCTGTATTCTGTTTAGCCTGCAGGAGAGAAATCTTAAAGGGAGCTTATCAATGCATGCAAATGTCCGATGGAAGGGAGTAAAGAAGAGGGAGTGAGACTCTCCCCAGTGGTACCCACTGACAGGACAAGAGGCTACCTCATGACGGAAAGAACTGGAAAGGTTCATCTAAGCTGCTGAGCCACTTCTCCTCCTCCTTCTTCCTCCCCTTTCTCCTCCATCTCTGCTCTGGCTGCTGCAATTGCCCTTGATGATGTTGGAGCCAATTTTCCTTTCCAGTCCCTGTTTGTGTAGACTTGGAAATACACAGAATATAAGGAATGAATACTTAAAGAGTCTCTCCACACCTCACTCACTGTGGATTTTGACATTTAGATTTTTAATTCAGACTTAATCCTTTTCTAAAATAATAAACAAACAGCTCCCTCACAAATAAGGAAGCATCAAACTTTCTTGCCATAGCAACATGATCCAGTAATTAGAGCAAAGACTCAGTTCACAAAAGGCCTAAACAGAATAAAAGGCTAAATTTGCAAGTGTTGATAGTTGCAACAACTAATTCATAGCAAGTTTAAATGGCATCATAAGTCTGAGCTCATAAGACTTTCCAAGAGGGACAGATTACTCAGACTTCTTTCTGTGCTGGCAACAAGTAGTTGTCTCAGAAATGATCACTGCAGAAAAAGGCAGAGTGCGTGGCAAAGCCAGACCTCCCCCCCAGATAACACAGGTTTCACTGCTGAGCTTCACTTTTAAAAAATTTCCCTTCCGTGTACACTAGATGTCAGGGTTGGACTGAAAGGATGAGCCCATCCGCTCCACCACACAGCCCTGTGCATCCGGCTGGGTGCTACCAGCACAACTAGTTCTGCTCAGGAATTGCTTTACCTGATATTTCCAAGGAACAGTCTGCACAAACATCCTCTCCCCGCCTGCTTTACAGTATTTTGTTTAAGCCAAAAGCCTCAGGCTTTGGAAGAGGGAAGAGACATTTTGAGATCAGAACTACATTACATTTGTGGGAGTCACATACACCCCCATGACACTCCAGGTAGGTTGTTTCATTCCCCTGTGCCTTGAGTACACAGCAGTACGTTCAAACCAGCAAGTTATCTCTGCTTCATGGCAAGGGAGAGAGTGTGGACCAGGAGTGCAAAGACAAAAATTGCAGCCTTCATGAGATGCCAGTGACACAGTCAATAATCCCAATAAACTGTTGGTTATAATGAAAGGCAAAATAAAAAGAGGACCCCCTTTTAATTTCTGCAAATGCTACAGTGCTGTCCACTTGTCCAGAGAACAGTTAAACGGGACTCTGTTAGGTAAAGTGTTAACCAAAGGTGTCCTAAGGGGAAGGAATGACACAGCCAGAAAACATGTTTGGAAAGACAGTATAATTTTACATTTCTACACAGCCTATTTCTGTAAAACATTTCAGGGTATTCTACAAGCAAAACACAGTTCTTGGGGAATTCCTACGGATAAATCACATTTCATGAGCAGGCAGCTTTAAAGTGCATTCCTCTTTGCCTTTGGTTTCGGCAGTGACACAGCCTGGCTGCTGGAGTCACAAATTGTGATGGTGGTTAAGGTCAAAATCACAGACACGAAGCGCAGGGTAAACCAGATAAAGATACAGGAAACAAGGCACCATTGGAGCCCTCAGGCAGCGCAGCAAAACACTGTGGAACATCATCAGGCCTCAGGGTGAGCGTGCATGGAATTGTAGTGATCCTCTCTAGGAGAGGAAGGGACATCTGTAACACTGGGAAAACACCCTGTCCCTTTTCAGCCTTGATTTTAATGTGACTGTCAATGCAGCAGTGCTACATACACTAGCTGGTGCAGCTTCGATGTCGGACACAGTTACAAACTTGCAGTGTGTGTACCAGACTGTGATTCGCAGTGAGTGAACTATCTACAATAGAATCGGCAGGAGTACTTAAAGAGCGGTCAGTTTAACTCTTATAGGAGGAATTTTGCCTCACAAATCTTTGAGACTTCCCTGGAGCAGTCCACAATGATTTGCTGTTTTCCATTCTGACAAGGTCCTGCTCCAAAGGCTGTCACGGATTGAAAGAAGATCATAACATACAATATTAAGATGGGTAAATAACTGGTTAACAATGGGGGAAGGACAAAAGAAGAGAGAGTGGGATGAACTGGTCAGTATTCACAGTAAAGGAGGATTGTCCTCTCTGCCATTTAACATTATTATCCCAAAGATGTGATTTGGAAAAGGTATTGATGGAAGAAGAAAACACACAGGGAACAGAAATGAAGGATGTAAGGTTAAGAAAAGAAGCAGCAGCAGCAGTAGCATCCTTCAGTGTAATTGCCAAAACCACCAATTCAATGTTGGTAAGTGCAGAACACCACATATACAGAGAGGCAACCCCAACTCCCCAACTCTATACATGCATTTGGGCTATAAATTAATTACAATTCATTACAGATAATGCTCCAGAAACCACTACTCAGTGCTCAAGGAGGTGCAAAAAGGGAAAAACAACTTTAAAAACTATTTGGAACAGCATGGAAGATAGAAAAGAAAATGTCATTACACTGTTTCACACCTGTATCTTGAGTACTGTGTGCATTGCTCACCCTCCTCTTTCTGTAAGAGATTTAAAGGCAGAGAAAAGAAGATACAGAGAAAGAGCAGAGTTATTTCCACTGTTTCTTACAGTGTAAAACCTGGGAGCAAGAGGAACCTTTTCAGAGGGAGCATGTGGAGCTGTGAAACTCACGCCCATGGGACACTGAGTGCCGAAAGAACATGTGGGATCAAACTCAACTGAATGAATGCCACAGAAGACAATCAGTGTTATTTAACATTCATCACTGTTTGTGCAAAGAACAGTTTCAGTGCTGTGCTATGTCTTCTTTTTTTACTGGGTGAAGCACGAGGATTATTTGTACTTTAGCCTCCTACCTTCAACCTCCTGAACACTCATCACACTGTGACATTTAGGACATTTCTTCTCAGTACAGCCAGTACTGAGTTCTGAACTCCCATGCTGTTGGAAACAGGAGTTGTTGTCTTACCTGCGGTAGACAGAAGGTCACATGGTGAATGCTGTAAGGACCCCAACAATCAAGGAAAGCACTGGATTCCTCAATTTGAGATAGTGGTATACAATCACTTCTTTCAAGGTAACAGCGCAATAACTTAGTACTAAGTGGGTGTCTGCTGCAATAATAAGGAGGCTATTGAGAACATTTCTAGCAAAATGTCCATTATACTGCTTAGCTAAATTATACACTTGCTTTATCTAGAACTGCAGCTGCTCTACAACATCGTATGGCATGTGCAATGGTTACACATTGTCTTTCATCTGGCTGTTTGGAGTGTCCTTCCTCTTTATCTCTTCTGCTATTTCCTATTCCAGTTCTGGGAAATATGTTGGATCTTCTTCATTCTTCCCCTCTGGTCAAGCAGCTTATATCTCACCGGGTGTTCCTCCAGTTTCTTGTGAGAGGCTGGGAAATAGTCTCCTGAGCTATGAGTGGGCCTCCTGAGGTGCCACAGCTGAGGTTTGATGGCTGGTAGTGACAAAGGAAGAACAAGGATGGTTACCATGCCTAGCATTCACTCGCTGCTGGGCAAGAAATCAGTTCCTTGGAAGCTGCACCCATCCCACTCAGCACAGCCTATCTGTGCAAAGGAGGGCTCCTCAGCCTGAGAGCCAGGACTTTTGGGTTAATGGGCAGTTACAAAGGGTTAGGAAAAGGTTCAGGGGGAAAAAAAGATCACAGTATCACAGAAGGGTTTGGGTTGGAAAGGACCTTAAAGACCATCAGTTCCAACCCCCTGTCACGGGCAGGGACATAAATCATAAAAATAGATGTAAAACTCTAGAATGAAACACAGACATCTCCAAAATTGAAATTAGGGCAATTCAACCCTTTGGAATACTTGATCTTGAAATCACGCCCTTATTCCAACATCCAAGATTACACCAATGCAGGTGAATGCCAAGGAACATGCTCAAGGTTGGGAAACAACAGTTGAGACAGAAGATGAAAGTGCCAAAAGTATAAATGAAGAAGAAACATTATACTTACCTATCTATATGCAGACAGCTAAATATCGCGCTGTTTTCAAAATACCATTGAACAAGGTCATTTTAAGGCAATAAATACAGATTAAGATCACATTTCCTAGAATTCAGGAAGAGGTGGATCCGAAGGGTTTCATATGATTTTTCAGTAAACTACAGGTCATTGTGAAAATCACAAATAAATAAATTTATAAATAAATAAATGAATTTAACTATTACAGCTTCTTGACTCTGTTTATTTGAATCTATGCCTTGCTTTCTTTCATCTTTACATAGGTAGAATAAAAAATCCAACATGACCAAAATGTATTTGTCTTCTGCTTAGTTATTATTTGCAAAATAATCAAGTAATAAGTCAATAATTAGCATGACGAGCACTTTCAAGTCATTGCTCTCAGCATGAATCCTAAGCAGCAAAAAGGATTCCCCTGTGTGAGATAGCTAACATCAAACGCTCGAACAGTCACACTCTCATCTTGGTAAACTCTTTAAGTGATTAATCATACTCTAAAATGTCTTGGGAAAAAAAACAAAACTATGGATTTCATAAACTTCAGAGGTCCACATCCAGATTTCTGCATAGTCATAATCCTTCCTATTCTCAACTAGACCAGACTGACATTCATTAAAAGCTTGAAAAATATCCAGGTGAGCTACTGTTCTTTGAGGCACATCCACCTTTCAGATTAATTCCATTTTCTGTACTCAGCATGGATTCAGCCAAACTGTTATTGGATTTTCCATTGTTCAGCATGGGGGAATATTTATTGTTAACTGGAATTTTACTGGAGTTGTTGCCAGCGGAGATGACTTGGCTAATAGGTTTAAGGGGGGTTATCCAGAACACTGGCAGTGCTGTTTATCATCCTCATACAGGAGCTGATAAAATGCATCCATGACATTTAATTTCTTCAGTCTTTAGTGACTCAAAGTGATGGGGAGAAGACTCTCTCAGGGCTCCAGAGGTTAGTTCCCAGATTTCTCACTCGCTTCCCATGTGATCTGGACTATAACGTTCACCCCAGCTTCTCCACATGTAAAATGGGAATAAAAATGAGCACACTTACCTCACAGGGTTTCTGTAGGCTTCAATAGGTTATGACTCTCAGGTGCTTCATGCATGGAGTGATGTATTACAAGCTTCTAACCTTGGTGCTGCCAAAGCTTAACCTCCCCTTTTTACATTTAAGGAAATAATTCCTTTTTAAAGATCATAGCTACCATCAGGCAATGAAAGCAGAGAACAGGTCTCACATCCCTGCTTGCTCTTTCCTTCCTTACACCCCAGCAGTGGCTGCAGCTGTGCCTGGGGAAACAATCTGCTGAGGTGGTAGCTGTGAAGGAGCATCATGCCATGAACAGCTTGGAGAACAGAAACATGCTACTGCACATCTATATACAGAGCACACCATACCCCATCTGCTGGCACAGCAACCACTGACAGTAATATCCGTAGTGAAACTTTTTAAGGACTTTGCTTGAAGTTTGGGGTTTTTTTTCTTGTGATTTCTTGTTATCTTCCTGCAGACTTGCTCTTTCTTTCAGCTACTGTTAATTATACATATATGAATGCCTTGCACATGCACATGCAAGATAATATCTTGCTCACACTAAGCCATTATTTTGTGTAACTGCTCCATAAACCTCCCTTTCTTCTGACAGTTGTGTGGGACAAAATGAAGGGGCTGAGAAAATAGTTATCATGGTGAAATAGAGACAGCAGGATTTGATACATTTGTGCAGGGAAGGGCACAAAAAGAGCTATGATTCAGCCCATAAAACAGCCTTACTTTTTCCCTTCAGCATCTATGTCCACATGATAAAGGCCCAAATTACCTTGCCAATTGAATTTAATAGTCTGTGAAGCCTGCACTGCAAGCCACAGAACATAACGTATTTATCACAGAATCACAGAGATGTTTGTGTTGGAAGGGACCTTACAGCTTACCCAGTTCCAACTCCCTGCCATGGGCAGGGACACCTTCCTCTAGACCAGGTTGCTCCAAGCCCCGTCCAGCCTGGCCTCAAAGACTGCCAGGGATGCGGCAGCCACAGCTTCTCTGGGCAAAAAATAATCCTGCCATGCAGTAAAGACCATAAAAAACAACAGTTCATTTGTTCAACCCCAGTAAATAGGTTTAACCAGCGAATGGGTTTAACTTGTTTAATGTTATGTGTAGAAGTCATGCCATACCTGGAGAAGAAGTCATCTCTTTATGTCCATCTCCCAGACAGCAGGCACTGTAAGTGACTATTCTAAAGCTGTGCATATAAGCAAATACAAGTGAGGTGGTACTGACTGACCTGGCAATGTCAGGTGGTTTGCCGAGGAGCCAAAGCCTGGGAAGTCAGCTGAACGTCGTGCTGGACCTTTAAAAAGAAAGAGTCATTTCAGCAGAGATGGATGAACCCGAGTCCCACCACCCATTCAGATGCTTTTTGTAGTGCTGCCACTACTACAAGGTGTTTGTTGTTTTCCTCTGCCGTTTCTTATCCATGGTTTTAGGTGAGGCTAACTAGGAACACAGCCTCACTTCTGGGGACTTTTCAGTCAATACCAAACATACCTTTCTTCTTTGCACTCAGGTATGTCTTACACTTACCAGGGTTTGGGTGGAGACACCCGAGTTATTGATTCTGGAGGTTCCACAGAAGTTTTGGACCTCTGAACTGCTGCCAGATCCCAGACAGTTTTCCCTCCAGCTACCTCTGTGTCCCACAGAACTGGAAAACACAAGTTTTATTGCCCAGCATGGTCCTGAAGGCAGTTACACATCACTTACCTTGAGTATGGGGTGGTTTTGCAAGCGGCTGGCATCACTTTGGGAACCACCAGGTGGTAATGGCTCTGGACATCTGTCACTGGCGATTTGTGCCAGAGAAAGGACTCTGATACTATATTTGCAAGCAGAGGTAAGTCACCCGAATCATTAGATGCCTTTTCTCAACCATCTTTTCTCCCTTCTTGCTTCTGTGGCAGTCAGTGGTTTTGATTTGAAGATGACAGTCAACTGCATCAACACCCTCAATATTTATTAGAAAGTGGCAAGTTGGTTTCATCTCTACTTGCACTGGACTGGAGGTACTTGCAGCCAGAACCAAGCCAGTAAGGCATAAGAATGCAAGCAGGTAGAGTGCTGAGCAGATTGCATGTTCTTCAGGGTACCAGTGAACCTCCCAGAAATGAAAGGAATGATTTAGAACGGGAATTTTAGGCAAAACAGAATGAACAAAACCTTTCACACTTGTATTGAACATCCCTGAACTGCACATCCTCCTTAGAGAGAATGGCCTGGCCTCTGCCTCTCTTCATCATAACTTTTTCCCTTTTTTAAGGAAAAGATCAAATAGCAAGACAGTAGATGGGAAAATTCTGGTCACTGCTTGTGTGGTGTGGTGACCACTGCATAGACACTGCCTGATTCTACCTTTGGGGTAAGGTACTTTGTAGAAGGTGCTATGTAGAGATGTAGCTACAAGAAGAGATCTCTAAGAAACACTGGAGCACAGGACACCAGCCCTGTGGGATTGATGCTCATGCTTCAAGTGGCACAAGAGAAAACATCACACAATCAAGTGTTTGAGTGGGTATGAGTGTGATGTGTTGTTGTTGGGTTAGACGCTCTGCTCTGCTCTGATTTTACTCAACAGAGAAAAGGGGAAAGGTGAGGTTGGCATGTCTAATCCCCAAACAGGCAGAGACTTACCCTGAGGTCCTTAAATAAGCTATATAGTTTCCCTGTGTTTAGATACTAGGTAATTCCTCACAGGGGCAGGGTGTGAGCAATGACTGCTGTCCAAGCTATGTTCCCACTAAAGATGATTATTAATAGTAATCTATGGGGAGCTGGACACTGGAAAGCAAATGACAAGTGCCATGCCTGGATCAGATGTAGAAAGCACCAGAATAAAAGGAACCCTCCTACAGCTTTAATTCAAATGGAGCAGAGACCTCATTGGTTTTATTTGATAATAGGATGAACACATATGGACTCAGTTACAGAAAAACTGGAATGTTGAGAAATGGTTTATACATTCAGAGACCAAGAGCCTCTTCTTTTAAATAAGGAAATAGCAATAAATACATAGTGCTTAAAATTATTCTCACAACAGTTGAGAATACTTGGCATTACAAATGGCATCGTTCATTTCAGGTTTGCATTTGTTTGTTTCCTTATGAGTCTTAACAAACCAAAGAGGTTGTTTCTCATTATCCTGCCCACCCGCTCCCAGGAGCAAACGTGTTGAGATTTGGTTTAAGCATGCATTTTAACTTCTTGTCTAACCCCTGGTGCAAAACAGTATAACAACCTGCCTCTTTCTTCCTTAGAAAATGGGAGAGAACAGGTTTCTATTGTTTATCTTAGTTCAGTTCAAGAAAGGCATCTCCATTATCAGTTCTGTCAATATAAACACACACTAAAGTTTATGTTCAACTTCATACATAGAATTCCCTGCAGAATGCCAGCTAAGGTTATTTTTTACAGGACCAAGATTCTTGAATTTGGTTAATTTCCCTTATCCTCCCTACCAATAGGTTTAAAGTTTCTTAACATTAGCTAGGACCTGCCACTGTGGGGTCAACCACAAGAGCAGTGGGATCTCCTGCCCCATATAAGCCACCATGCTGAAGGTAGTCAGTGCGCTGGGGTATGACTTTGACTGCAGTGCCTACAAGAAGCAGCAGCAGCAGAACAAAGAGGGAGATGTAGTCTTATTTCAACACCTTGAGGTGGAAGCAGATTCTACCACAACAAAGAAGACAGTACCACCCTGATGCTTGACTGGCTTCAAACAGACCGCCCTGCGCACAATTAGCTGTGTGTGTTTGGGTTATTTCATCTTCAGGCCCAGTGGTGGGACCAGCAGGACTTTGCATGCAACTTCCTTTGATTTCAGTGCAACTAAAAGAGCAATCAGGCCCAAGGTGTTATTTCATTCCAAGCTGATGTTACAAACGCAACGTCTTTTGTCTATTGGGGAGGAGAAAAGGGAAGGGAAATATTCCTGTGAGAATCCGGGCCTGTAGACAGCCATAAGGTCTGGTAAAAACCCAACCAGAACCCTACAATAAAAATAGCAAATATTTAAAAAAATTGCATATAAAAGTGTATAAAAAATATCATCCAAGCAAGAAGAAAAGGAAAATGCTCGCTCTGTCATTCTACTGCTAGGTTTTATCACTAGAAAACCCCAATGGCCATAAGTAAGTTTGTTTGACAGATGCACTATGACCACCGGCAGAGAAAAGTGTTACATATATTCTTCCTTCCACTGGATAGCTTCTAAACTCAGGGTGCTATGAATGCACAGCAGCCGATACATATACACTTGGAAGAAACTGAAAGAACGCAAGATGCCAAGAGTGTTCTGGGAGGCCTGTGAGTGAGTGCTGTTGTGCACTCAGGCGTGAGGGTAAATAAACTTGCTAAAACTGAGCTTCAGGTCCTCAATCAGCTTGCCTGAAACAGTTCCATTTTCTTCTACCTGCTGGTCAAGTCATCAGAACAGGGAGAGCTGATGCCTTGAAGACCAACATGAGTCCCGGTCCTGCTAGGGTACAGATCAGATCCCTCTGATTCTTGGGGATAAAAAGGGACATTGCAGCAACAAGAAGGCAGTCTCAGCAAGTACAAATGCACGGTCAGCGCCTGGCATTGCCTAATGGCATTGGCAGTGGTTCTGCCTTCATCACAGAAATCAGATGGAGAAAGGTTGTCTGGGATCCCAAAACTTGTCTGTCTGTGGAAGCAGGGGGAGCACCAGGCACTAAACTGAGTGTGGAGCAAACCTGTGGTGGGTAACAACAGTGGGAAAAATCTCTGTACCTGCTTTGAAGGGAGATGGATTGATGCCTTCATGCCATGTGAAACCACATTTTTAACCCCTCCTTTCTACCTGGCCAGCACTGATGCCCACTCCCCAGAGTGATTTGCATGGAATCAGTGCCTTGGGGCTCCTTCTCAACCTCAGCCAGCTTTTCCTCCTTTTGAGTGCTGATATTCAGACCCCACACCAGCACAGCTCTGAGATCAGCACTGGTTCAACACACGTGAAAGCACAGGATGGATTGGAGTTGATGATCTTAAAGGTATTTTCCAACCTAGCTGATTCTGTGTGATTGCCCTGCTGTTATTAACTATTGGATTAAAACAGTAAGAGAAAAGAACTTGATTATGCTATCATCTGTTGAGTATAATGGTTAATGTATGATATAGATCATTAGAAGATGATGAGTTTCATTATTATAAAATGAAATGCGAGGAAAAGGAGCCAATAAGAGACATTAAAGACCACCTCATGAGTTCCTGAAGAAAGAGTAGTTTATTTTAGTGAAATGAAAGAACTAGGGTCTTTGCCAGGTTCTATCGCTTTGAATTTGAATAGATTATTGTGCTTTTTAATTAAAAAACACATTTGGGACACGTTGTAGATTTTGCAAGGCCTAACAGCAAATTTCAGGTGGTATTTGCTTTAGCTAGGTGAGCTCAGCATTCTCAGCTATCTAGTCCGAAATACTGCTTCCATACTGAGCTTGTAAGGCTTCGCAAGTACATATGCAAACATGTGCATATTCAAAGGGTAGTCTGCAAAACCACCACTGTATCCCATTGCTCCACTGCACAACCAAATGCATTTTGGAAAAGTTTCTCTCCAACAACAAAATTTATGCTTGAAAACAAGGAATATGGAGAAGAAGGAATCGACCTCCTTCATTCACGCAGCAGGAACAAGGTTCCCAAAATTCCAGATTAATTCTGATGCTAAACTTCCTAGTGTATTAATGCATCGTGTGTTTACCAGCTGCATTTCCTACACTGACTACTCTGGAATAGGTTTTCAGTCTAAAATGGTAAAATTTCTTGGGTTTATTTTAATCTACCACCTATTTTATTATCAGCAAAAGGAAAAGTTCTCTTCTGGCATCTTTCTTCTCCAACATGGAAAAGATTAGTGACATTCATCATCTTTTTATAATTCAACATAGAATTCTGACCCTATAACTTCGGAAATAATAGTATTTGTGTAGTCTGTAAGAAAAGCTGCTTAATTTAAGCATTTTGAGAGGGTGCATCACAGGCTTTTACATTTGAAGCAACTAAACAAATCCCTTATTTCCCATATGTGAACACATCTTATGTGCTGTCACAGAAATGCATGGTTCAAATCACAGACTGAGTGCAGCCCAGAGCCACTTACATAATGAAGAGGATACAATGAGGGTGATGAAACCCTGGCACAGGTTGCCCAGAGGGGTGGGAGATGTCCCATCCCTGGAAACATTCAAGGTCAGGCTGGAAGAGACTCTGAGCAACGTGGTCTAGTTGAAGATGCCCCTGCGTATTGCAGGGGGGTTGGATGATATGACCTTTAAAGGTCCCTTCCAACCCCAAGCACTACATCATCATGAGTCAAAGATCTGATAGTTCCCTGAACATCAATCCCAGCTAAAGGAAAGAACGCTGACAGGGATACTGGCAACAGAATCCCACTCAATTTTAAGGGTGTAAAGTGCCTGGATTCTCCCTCTCAAGTCAGACAAGTTTCCCTGAAGCAGAAGGTGCCTGGTGCCCTTCCAGCAAGGCAGAACTTCCCAAGAGCATCACCAGTCCCTGCACAGAGACGGAAGGTGTGTCCTTATCACACAGCTTCCCAGCCTGTGCCACTCTCCACAGCAGCAGAAGACCCCTCTGTGCCTACTGGAGGGTGCTCCCAAATAACAGCAGAATTGCAGCACAAGGCCAATGGTAAGCTCTTTATGCCTGCAGAATTTCAGGCTTACTCATTGCTTGTATAGTCTCAGTGGGGATGGAAAGGGATCTCTACATCTGGGGAAAGATAGGTAAGGGTGAAAACCAGAAATCCTTTCTCACTCTCTATAAACATAGGCCATCAGCTGATGAATGCCTGATCCTTTTCCACCTTTTCTTTTGTTCATTTCCTTTTGTGGAATAAAATAAGAGCAAGCAGTTCTGTTATTATTATCTTTTATTTTTATTGGTTTTGTACACAATTGCACAGTGGCTGATCTCTAGTTTGACTGGGAGGTGACTAAACATACCATTCCTTGGCTCACAATGCACTAGCACAATGCTGCAGAGTGTTCCAGGGAGGTGGGGGGGCAGAGTAGGGGGATGGAGGTGTGA